>JALPQI010006162.1:0-52990 GCA_025490895.1 Thaumatotibia leucotreta
CATGGGCACTTTTAATGAGAATTGTCACAAATGATATGAAATTTAATGATGTTGGACATAATAGTTCAGGAGTACCACAAGATAGTGTACTAGGGCCCCCTGCTTTTCCTCATTTATATTAATGACCTACCAGACATTACTACACATAAATGTACGCTTTTTGCTGATGATTTATCGATTTTAGTGACATGTAACAATGAATCAGAATACAATAATGACATTAATAATACAATTAAATCAGTAATAGAATGGCTTTAAATGCAACAATTTATCTGTTAATCTTGACAAAACTCAATTTATTCAATTCCGTAACATACGAGACAAAGGTACTTTACTCGACGTCCAATATAGTAATACCAAAATTAAAGAAGTTGATACAGCTAAATTCTTAGGAATCACCCTAGATAAGAACTGCAATTGGAAAGTTCAAGTAGATACTGTGTGTGATAAACTCTTGAAGTTTGCATACGTTTTGAGGCGACTTCGCAACATCTCAGATTGGAACACCGTCATGATAGCGTATCACGGATATGTTGCATCGAACTTAAAATATGGCCTCCTTGTTTGGGGTAATTCCAGAAAAATGGACAGAGCATTTATAGCACAAAAGAAATGTGTAAGAGCGATGTGTGGGATATCTTCCAGGGAATCATGTAAGCCGCTATTCAAAAAATACGATATGCTGACATTGCCATGCATGTATATTTTAGAGGCAGCAGCCTGTGTAAAAAAATACCCTGAATTATTTAAAAAGGCATCAGATGTCTACCACAGAAATACGAGATATCCCAACAAACTGGTTTTAGACTTCATTCCAAATAGTTCTCTTTTTAATAAAAGTAGTTATAATATGTGCATGAAAATATTTAATTCCCTTCCGGAAAGCATGAAGCATCTTCCTCTTAATCCTTTCAAAACACAGCTTCGTCTATGGCTCAATGATCGAGTGTTTTATACTCTAAAGGAACTATTTTAAATCAAAATGTTTAGTTGTAAGCTTAGTTGTAAGTTAACATTTGCATGCTTAATCAGCAAAATATGTTATCGTACCGGGAACATGTACCAAAACACCTCATTGTACCGTATTTTTTGCAAATAAAGAATTATTATTATTATTTCCTTTATTGATCTTTTCTCTTAGGCTAGGTGTTTTATAAACATGTCTATAAAAGTAAAATACAATACAACATACAAAAACAATACAAAATATAAACACTTTATAAAAAACCTAACCTAGGGTGCCGCCGGCAACGGAGCGGGCCCAAGCTGCCGGTGGTTAAGGTCGCAGAGAGAGGAACCGACGGACTATCCGCGCCGTGTCCAGGACTACCGCCTTCTGCATCTGACCCTTGATCCAGCCATCTAGCGAGAGACTCTTAAGATGTTGGTCGAGACTCTTCGCTATTAAACCGTTCGCTGTAACGACTATCGGGACTATGATCGTCGAGTCAACATCCCACATGGCGGTTATCTCGTGGGCCAAGTCTAGGTACTTACTGGACTTGTCCTTCTCGGCCTTCACGAGATTCTCATCATGGGGGATGGTGACGTCGACGAGCACAGCCCGGCGCTGCGATCGATCTACCAGCACGATATCAGGCTTATTGGCTACAATAGTCCTGTCCGTGATGATAGGTCGATCCCAATAGAGCGTGGCACGACCATTTTCGAGAACTGGTGCAGTTGTGTACTTATAGTATGGCACTTCGACGTCCACAAGGCCGTATCGAAGAGCAAGCTGCTGGTGTATAATACTGGCTACGAGGTTATGTCTGTGCAAGTACTCGGTGTTAGCAATCTGAGAACAACCGGAAATAATATGCCTGAGTGACTCTCCGGGACGGCGGCATGCCCGACAAATGTCGACCGTACCGTCCTTCAGGATATATTTCCGGTAGTTATTCGTCATGATAACCTCGTCAGCAATTGCACAGGCAAAACCCTCGGTTTCTCCGAAGAGGTCCCCGAATCGTAGCCAGTTCACCGACGCGAGCAGATCCACGTCAGGTCCCGTGAGGGCCTTGTAGAACCGCCCGTGTAGCTCCTTGCTCTTCCATACCGCCCTGCGGTCCTCGGTGCTTAGTACCACAGGTCTGCGCCAGTTCTCTTTTGCCAAGGAGAGCGGCGTGAGGTTCCGGTCTACTGCCACCACGTCACGATGCATCCCGCACTCATTGTTAAGAAAATAGTTTCTGAGATTGTACACCTCGTGGTTGTGGAGGTTTTTGGCATTTAGGAAGCCACGGCCCCCACACCTCCGCGGGATGTACAATCTCATAACTGATGAGCGCGGGTGTAGCATTCGATGTGTGGTAAGCAGTGTACGGACCCTTCGATCCAGGGCGTCCAGCTCGGTCTGAGTCCACCTTAGTATGCCAAAGGAGTATGTGAGTATGGGCATTACCCAGGCGTTGAAGGCGCGCACTTTGTTGCCTCCTGACAAAAGACTGTTAAGTACTTTTGTGAGCCGGCTGAAAAAGCGCTCCTTCACCGCCTGTCTAATTCCCATATCTTCAATACCCAGAGACTGTGACATACCAAGGTATTTATAGGTTTCTGCTTCCGAGATAGATCTGAACGACATTGTCTCAGAAAGCTGTAAATTTGTTGAATTTACTACTTTCCCCCGCTGCACATGCATAACCGCACACTTATCGACACCAAACTCCATATTGATGGCACTACTGAAAACTTCTGTGGTTCGCAGTAGCTCCAACAAGTCTTGGCTATTTGGCGCAAATAATTTGAGATCATCCATGTACAGAAGGTGAGAAATGACTTCACCCTCTCTCCGAAGCCGACAACCTAGTCCTGAATCCTTCAGCAGGGTGCTGAGGGGATTCAGAGCTAGGCAGAACCATAAGGGACTCAGACTGTCACCCCTGGAATATGCCTCGCTCGATCCTTATGAAGTCCTGCGGGCCAGAGGGGTCATCTCCGCCTCCTGGTTGACGAAGGACTGTGGTCCACTGCCCCATACACGCGCCGAGAAAGGATCTTAAAGCTGCATCAACTTTATACAGCTCCAAGACCCTCTTCAACCATGAATGGGGCACCGAATCATAGGCCTTCTTGTAGTCAATCCAAGCGGCGGAGAGGGCCCCTTTGTTACGCCGGACTTGCTGGCAAATGGTCATGTCGATGAGGAGGAGCTCTTTAGTACCACGGGACCCAACCCTACATCCATTTTGAGCAGAGGCCAGAACATTGTTCGCAACAATGTGCGTGTTAATTTTTGCTCTCAAAATGGATGTAAGGAGCTTGTAGAGTGTAGGCAAGCACGTGATGGGTCGGTAGTTTTTCGGTTCCGTGGTACTACCGGACTTGTAGAGCAGGAAGGTTATACCTGTTGTTAAGGAAGGAGGCAGGGAACCAAGCTCAAGGGCTTGTTGGAATTGCGCTGCTAATCGCGAGTGGGAGCACCGAAACCATTTTAGCCAAAAGTTGTGCAATCCGTCCGGTCCAGGACTTTTCCAGTTCTGGGCAGGGCGGATGGCACAAGTTACGTCATCGGCGCTGATGGCAACAGCCTCCATAGGTTCGATGCTCTCGCACTCACGTTCAACAACGTTCATCCAATCGCCCTCGATGTGTCCGACCGGCACCGACCAGATGTTACGCCAGAAATCAGTCATGGCAGTAGCATCCGGCAGATGCGCGTCGGACAAATGATGATCGGTTCCCTCCCACCTTCGGTATAACTTCCTTTGGTCACTTTGGAAGAGACGGTTCTGTTGAAATCGATCCATACGCTCTCTGTAGCGGCGGATACGGCTTGCCCATGCATAAACTTTCTGCTTCAGAAAGTCAATGCGCTCTGTGAGGTTGGCCATGTAGTCGCAAGGCATGATGCCCGTTCCCGCGAATGCCTGGTTCACAAAGCGCATTACTCGGGGGCGGCTATTGCCCCCCCTGAAGCAGATCAGCTTTGCAATGAGAGTCCTAAACGAGTCGATACGACGCTCGATCCGCACTTGCCATGCGGGGCCACCCCCGGCGGTCCTAGGTGCACGGTCAGCGTCCGGAAACTTGACTCGAGCAACACGGCACGCCGCGATGGCCCCGCAGTACATGATCGAGTGCGTATCGTCCAAATCTTTACTGGATCGTATGTACGGCTCCAGTAAAGCGTTTAGGGCTCCCATTAATGCTAGATTGCGTCTATTCATGGGCAAGCGTGGTAACCGTGGCCTAGCTTATTATTATTATTATTATTAATGAAAAAATTTCGTGCCGTGGCGATAATACGATGACGTCACAAATGTAAAAAAATCACAATATCAAAATGTGCTGTAGGGTCCGGTTGGTCTTCCAGGGTCCAGGGTATTGATCCGCATCAATACGCAAAATAAATAAAAAATAAGTTTTTATGGCAAAGTCCGCACTTTGCCATAAAAACTTATTTTTTATTTATTTTTGGTCAACAATAGGTACAAGTATTTAACCCTTTCCAACCGGAAAGTCGCGATTTGTTAACTTAATAATAAACTTTATAGACTTTTTTTAACCCTTATTAGGACAGAGAATTATTTTTCTGCAACTGAGAAACAGAGGTCAATTTATAAATAAGTTTGGCACTTGGATTCCGAAAATGTATGTGAAAAGTGGTGGGGGTAAGTGGAAGGGGGTGATTTTTGGTGGGAAATTATTTCCCCTTGTTCAATGAAGACTAAGAGAAAAATGGCCTTAGAGTTCCAGATTTTTTTGTTTCATTGCAGTTTTTGAATGATTTTTAATATTTCGGTTAAAAAAAATGCGAATTGATTTGTGCTAAATCATGAATTCATCACCATCGAAGTCAGTTACTCCAAAAATTTGATCTAAACGCATTATCTATCATGATTTCATCATCGGGCTTACTTAGGTAAGTTTCTGATAGACCATCGCCGTAAAATTCGTCATCGTCAGAATCAATTATCATCTGATCATCATAATCATCATCATCAGCCAATTGACGTCCACTGCTGGAAATAGGCCTCCCCCAGAGAGTTCCACAAAGATCGGTCGTGAGCTGTCCGCATCCATTGGACACCCGCAACCTTTATACCATGTCGTCTCTCCATCTTGTGGGGGGCCTTCCCACGCTGCGCCGTCCAGTGCGTGGTCGCCACTCGAGAACACGCCGACCCCACCGGTCATCGGTCCTCCGGGCAATATGGCCAGCCCACTGCCACTTCAACCTGGCGAATCTTCGGGCTATGTCAGTCACTTTCGTTCTTCTGCGGATTTCGTCATTCCTGATGCGATCTCGCAGAGAAACCCCGAGCATTGCCCTTTCCATCGCTCGTTGAGTGACTCTAAGCCTCCTAATTAGTCCCATAGTGAACGACTACGTTTCAGATTCGTAAGTAATCACTGGCAACACACACTGGTCGAAAAATTTCGACTTGAGACACTGCGGTATATTCATCATCATTGGCCACAACATCTAAGTAGATGATCGTTGCAGCACATGTAGGTGGGAGTTGCTGCATCGGCGTTGGTGACTAAACAACCCAATAGCAGCGCGGCATTTCTTGCCGCAATAAATACACACAAATCGTGATTCTAGCGGAGGTGGTAAAGCACGACGAAACTTTTTCTGCTTTAATTTTTCCAACCAGTCATCGTCGTGCTTAGAAAGTCCAGTTTGGATGTCATGACGCCATTCGGGTCTTAAATCGGCGCGCTTCTCCCAGTTTGTGGTACATATTCCAAAACTCTTCATATCACGTTTGCAGCAGTCCTTAAACCTAAGAACTGGCCTCCCAATAGGCCTTTTGGCGTCAGCAATTTGCCCCAACATGACCTGGCGTGGCAGTCTTTCGGGATTCATCCGGTGAACATGACCCAGCCAGCGCAGTCTACGCTGCTTCAACATGGCGGTTATGCTACAACACCTCGTAATCGAAAGAACCCTCTCGTTGCTCATCTTGTCTTCCCAGGTCACTCCAAGAATAGTCCTCAGGCAGCGCATATGGAATGCATTAAGCTTGCGTTCCTGTTTAGTGTAAGTAGTCCAAGTTTCCGATGCGTACAACAATATACTTAGGACGCAGCTTTGGTATACTAGGACTTTAGTGCGGATGGTAAGTTTGTTGTTCCGCCAAACGCGTGCAAAAAGCCTTCCGAAGGTAGTAGATGCATTGCCAATCCGAGTATCTATTTCTTTATCGGTGGCCAATGAGGAAGTAGTAGTGGAGCCAAGATAGCGAAAGTGATCTACAACATTCAGCACAGTACCGTCGAGCATCACAGTAGGGGGCCGGCTTACATTTTGCACCATAACCACAGTTTTCTTAGTATTGACGCTCATAGAAAACATTTGACACGAAGCTCCAAATCTCGACACCAATTCCTGAAGTTCGGTCTCGGAGTTAGCAACCAGTGCAGCATCATCTGCATACAGAAGTTCACGCGTGATTAAATCTAAACGCATGCGTTTCGATTTTAAAAGACTGATGTTAAATAATCTTCCATCCTTTTTAGTATGCAAATGTACTCCGACGTCGCAGTTCTTATAGGCAGACATAAGCAGTGCCGAAAAGTATATCCCAAATAGGGTAGGAGCCAGGACACATCCTTGTCGAACGCCACGATTAACGCCAAACGTTGCAGATCTCATACCATCGAACATAACAGACCCGTTCATACCATCGTGAAAAGAGCGAATAATATCCAGAAGTTTCGGGGGACAACCAATTTTACGCAACACTCCGTATAGTCCTTCCCTACTCACTGTATCAAAGGCCTTATTAAGGTCCACGAATGCCATGTATAATGGTGTACGATGTTCGCGGCATTTTTCCTGCAGTTGTTTTAGAGTAAAAATCATATCAGTAGTCGAACGGCCTGCTCTAAATTCACACTGTGACTCTGGATAGACTCTAGCAGCCAGTATCTCCAATTTCTGTAAAATCACTTTGACAAACGCCTTTCCTGCTATGCTTAATAGTGAGATACCCCTATAATTGTTGCATTCACCTCTGTCTCCTTTACCCTTATATAGTGTAACTATGTCGGCGTCTTTCATATCTTGTGGCATAGTTCCCTCATCCCAACAGCGCTGTAAGAGAACGTACAGGGGAGATGAAACGCACCTGAGCTTCACAAGTTCTGCGGGCAAGTTATCGAGACCCGTGCTTTTACCTAGCTTAAGACTCTGAACAGCTTTGAAGAAGTCATCACCTGTAGGAGGGGTATCGAGTTCGAGCATAACAGAGAAGGAAGGCAAATCATCTAACGCCTCGGGGTGAATAGAAATCTCCTGGGTGTACAAGTTCCTGTAATGTTGTGCCCATCTTGCTAGTTCTTCTTCCTTGTTATCAATCGGATTTCCATTGAGATCTTTAATAGCGGCACGTTTCCGTTTTTCAGGACCGATTGCACATTTTATACCCTTGTACATACCCCTGAAGTCGCCAACATCATGACTCTGCTGAATTGACTGGCATAGGTTGGCCCAGAACTCATTAGCACAGCAACGGCTGATACGCTGTACTTCCGCTTTTACTGCCTTGTAAGCGGATTGTTTGACGATATTCCTGTGGTCATTTAAGAGATCAATATAAGCAGATCTTTTCTTTTCAATTAGAGGCAGTAAAATGTGCTCATACGCAGCGAACCAGTCCGTATTGCCACTTTCCTTTCTTCCGAATACCTTTTCAGCAGCGAGTAACACTTCCCGTTTTATCAGCTGCCACATTTCTTCGCCACTTTTACAATTTTGTAGACATGAATCACTGAGTTGATCTTTTAATTGTGTCTCAAGAAGTTTGCGTTGATCCCTATCGAGCATTGCAACAGTGTTCAGTGACAGTTTTCTGGGGGTGGCCCTGGATTGATGAATTTTCTTTGGAGTAAATCGGGTTTTAGCCATTACTAAGGAATGGTCTGTGTTACAGTTGGCACTATGGTAAGAACGTGAGTTGAGAATGTGGCGTAAATCTCTTCTTCTTGTGATAATGAAATCTATTTGATGCCAATGGCCTGAGCGTGGGTGTCTCCATGATACCTTATGCATGAGTTTATTTCTGAAGTAGGTGTTTGTCACGGCCAGGCCATATGAAGCGCAGAGTTCTAATAAGCGTTGACCATTATCATTCACGCTACCGATTCCATGAGGCCCAAGGCAGGACGGCCAGTTTTCAGATATTTGTCCTATTCTAGCATTAAAGTCACCGAGCAAAAGAAGTTGGTCTGATGAACGAATTTTCTCAATACATTCCCGCAAATCCATATAAAATTTGTCTTTGAGTTCAGCTGTTGCTTTAAGAGTGGGAGAATATGCAGATATGATAGTAATGGGGCCTGTTGCTAAATTAAGTTTAATTGACATAATCCTTTCGGACTGATATGAAGGTGTCTCTACACAGCTGAGCAGACCATTTCGGACAGCGAAGCCAACACCATGCTCTCGCCTTTCGCCTTCGTTTTTCCCTTTCCAGAAAAATGTGTAGTTCTTCTCACGCAGGCTACCTTCATCCAAGAGACGGGTCTCCTGAAGCGCAGCTATGTCGATACGAAGACGAAGAAGTTCTCTATCTATTATTGCTGTTTTCCTGAGCTCCGGCGTACCGTCTATCAACGAATGACCAGCTGTCGTTTCTGAGAGCATTGTTCTAACGTTCCAAGTGGCATATCTAGCAATCGGTATTGAGTTTTTTATAAATTTATTTTTACTTTGTTTTATTCTGTTAGGTGCTTTGAGAACCCATCCTGTTACAGACCTTGCGACGTGCCTGTTACTCCACACACCTATAGAAGTGCAGGATGAGAGGCGGACCAGTACCTTATTGGCCGGGGGCTGCCCAGCTAAGGCAGGCGGTAACTGGTCAATTAGACACGATGGACTATCCTACCGTCGAGAGCCACCCCTGGCGCCCGCGCATACGCCTATAAGCGCAAGGCTTAGAACCGGTGACTGTGGCTCCCCGTGTTGTTGTCCGCCCCTTGTCAGGTACGGGTGAAGTAGCCTCTCCACAGGCGCTGCATGCCTGGGACATACATAGAAAGAACACGAACTTGCCCAGCATTCACGTTCTTCTCTCGACCACGACGGCTGTATCCCCAGGAATGACGGGTCATTACGTGGGGAGCCGAATTGGTTGCAGGAGTTGCCGACTTGTTCAGGTAGAACCCTACTGTCGCCTACGGTACTCCGAATCCGTTGCCTCATCCGCCGGTCTACACCGTACCGAAGCCCATCTTCTCCGCTGTAGACGTCGTTAAGGTCTCACTCGTAACCCTGAGCAAGGAGTCCACATTATACCCTGTGGAGCTGGGTCCCCGACCGAACTTAGCCACCCACCCGCTCCGGCCTACTGGAGAGAGGGGTGCCCACCCCCGCGACTAGGACGCGCCGGTCAGGAGTTACCTTAGTGGAGTACAGAGAAGGTAACTCTATCCTCCCTAAGGCCGGGTTAACGACTCGTATATAGCCGAGATCGACGGCGGTATATTGGACGACAAGATATTGCGTAGTCTTCCAAACGCCGCCCAACCCAGTCTGATTCGACGATTGATCTCCTTCTCGAAGTTGGACTTACCCAGCTGGACTGTTTGTTCGTCAACAACTTTGAGTGTAGAGTTTCTAACTTTCACTGGAGTTGGTATCACATGGATATCGTTTTGTCCATGTTCATCTTAAGACCAACATCTTCAAAGACTACTGAGATCATCGAGCATAGTACCTACTTAAGTCCTCCATGGTCTCAGCCATGACTACTATATCGTCGGCAAACCGAAGGTGAGTGATGTACTCGCCATTGATGTTAATGCCAAATCCCCTCCAGTCCAGAACCTTGAAAGCATCTTCCAGTGCAGCGGTGAATAATTTAGGAGAGATAACATCTCCTTGTCTTACTCCCCGCTGCAATGGAATTGGTTTCGAGTTCCGGTCCTGGCGGCGAACTGACATATTGGCGTTCTCGTACAGGCACTTCAGCACTTCAATGTACCGGTAGTCTACTTGGCACCGCTGGAGAGACTGTAGTACAGCCCACGTCTCGATCGAATCAAAGGCTTTTTCGTAGTCCACAAACGCTAAGCAGAGGGGCAAGTTATACTCCTCGGTCTTCTGTATAACTTGACAGAGCGTGTGTATGTGGTCTACGGTGCTGAAGCCTTTTCTGAAACCGGCTTGTTCAGGAGGCTGGAAGTCGTCGAGCCTGCGTGTGAGACGGTTTGTGATTATGGCAAAACCCCCCCTAAAATATGATGAGTACAATCAAAAAATGGCCCCGAGGTACCGGCGACTCCCGGTGCTCAGGGTGCTCTGGCTTTGGTAGGGGTCAGGGCACTAGCGGAGTCAGGCGTGCGAAGAATCATCTGATAAGTCTGATAAATTGTAAAAATGGTCTACTACATCTTCTATCTCCTTCCTACGGAATATTTTCTTAGGCGGTGCTATTTTGTAGTGAATTTAAAAGGAATATAAAAAAATAATAATAACATCAGGATAACGTACAAATCACAAATCAATAACCTATATGCGTGGTAATAAGTTATAAACGGGTAATGATTGAGTACATCTGAGTTTAAAAAAAACAATAAAACGTTAAATTTAGTGAAATTCGTATTATAACACAATAATTTGTTTCATATTTTCGAAAACGTAAAATATGACCACTTTTGCAATCATTTTTTTAATGCCATGAATGAACAAAGGGAATTATTTTCCCACTTGGACGTTTAACTTCAACGGGCAATTTATTAGGAAAATCAATAGTTTGAAACAGTATTTTATATTTTTAATAATAACTAATACATTATATTTTATGAAACTGGCAGCAAAAACTTCTTACGAGATTTTTTTTTCTTAAATCCAAGCACACTTCGCCGACAAACACCGTTTTTTACAATTTTTCACTATCTTTGACTTTGACATTGACAGTTGTTGACATAATGAAGATTGAGTGAAAAGTGTTGCCCATAAAATAAATCGAATTTTAACCAGAAGTAAGGAAACACATAGTAAACTTTATAAAGTGTTGCTGTGTAAAAAAATACTCGGTCGTAATACGAATAGACGAAGTGGGAAATAATATCCCCTTGTACTAATAAGGGTTAAATTGATAATTAACTGTCACGATTGTATCAACCCGAGTGTAAGGGGTTAAAAAATAATACGATATAGGTAATGCAATCTATTCTATTGTTACTACCGAATAATTTTGTGAGAATATAATACCTACCTACTTATATATATCTAATACTTAAAATATAGTTTCACGTCAAGGTCGTCAGTAATACAGATTTGTATGACCTATTGTTAGCCATGGGTTAAGGATGTGGTTATGTGTATATGTTAACCATATAAAAAACGTAATAGGTATAGGTAAGTATGATCTAAACATCGAAAATGGTAGACTGTCTTTGTCACTCCCTTGGAGGCGTTATTATACCGGGTGGCCCATTCAAATCGGTCAGTATGGGAAAGTCTGAAACTATAAGACATACGAATATTTGTTCTTAGGAATCATGTCATCGATTTTAAAAATAATGAAAACTACGTTGATAAATATAAAAAAAAAATCTTAAGATTTACACAACAAACACCTAGTAAAATAAATTTAAGTATATGAAAACAATGAATTCCTTTCATTTTAGACATCATGTTTCTTAGAGACATTTACAGCTTAAGACCGGCACAAACGATGTCTAAATAAAAATAGTGTAAGTTTTTTTTTTCAAAACAACCGGGTTCGATTCCATAGTTGGGTACAGTTTTTTTTCAAATGTATGAATACAGTTTTTCTTTTTATCAAAATCGGTGACATAGTTTCTAAGAACAAATCTTCGTATGCCTTATAGTTTCAGACTTTTCCATACTGACCGATTCGAATGGGCCACCCTGTGTATTGGAGTGACCATCGTGGTAGGCCTTCAGGGGCTTTAAAGAATGTGAACAATTGAGCATCGAGGATCGCAAAATTGGAGCAGCTGTCTCTGTCACTTCAACTAAATAAGACGCAGTAGGAGTGAGAGAGGTAGTTTTCGATGTTCGCCTCTTTAAAGAATTATTCTAAAAGATTTAATGCTTTTAAAGAATTATTGTTTATTTTTCGGTGTTTACAATGGTCTTTCAGTATCCTTACCAAAAGTTGCCCCGTAAGTACTCGCGAGTTAGTGTGACCGAGCCGGGAAGAAACTAAGACCGCGTTATTAACGTGGCGGCAGCTCATGATAGGGCTACTTTCTTCGCTATTTATGATGTGCCTCTTCGGATGTTTTCACCTTGAAAAAAAAGATTTAATCGGTATTAACAGACTGTTAATATCTAAGTGCCCAGGTCCAGAAGCCGTACCATGACTTGGCAAATATCGGTAACGTTAGGTTTTTCTGCGATACGTAAATCAGGCTATCGAAGTCGCTTCAATATGTTAGCGCGAGTGCGATAGGATGTGTTACGTTTCGAATAAAACCAAACGTATCCATTACTTTCCAACTCATGTTACGGCTACCAGCCCCGTAGTTTTAGCTGTTAAGGCCCGGCCACGACATTGGTCTAAGGCGACCAGCGGCGAGCGGAGCCATGAGTTAGAGCAGGATGCCGATATGGGTACTCCCTCTCACACGTATGGTTTCCGCTAAGCCGGTCGCCTTACGCCGCGGCCACGACATCGGTCTAAGGCGACCGGCTTAGCGGAAAACGTATGGTGCTACCTCTCGTACCCATATCTGCATCCCGCTCCAACTCATGGATTCGCTCGCCGCTGGTCGCCTGAGACCAATGTCGTGGCCGGGCCGTTAGATATCCATTAACAGGCGAACACTTTGCTTTTCTGGATGAGAAACTTTAGTCCTTTAATCCTTTTAACTTGTTGTAAGCATTTAGCACACAATTATCTGCAACACGTATGATTGTTGGTTGTTGCTATGCGTTAAATGGTAATGATTTTCTGATAAACTGTTACACAATAAAATTATTATAATCATTATTCAATAATTAACATTGCACCATATATTGAAACAGTAGTACCTACCTATCGCACCACGGATCTGTGCCACATGTTAATTAACCCTAGTTCCTATTATTATTAATTAACTAACTTTTTTCACTTTAAATAATAATATGTACAGAGATATCCCACATTAGCGTCATCTATGTAAAAGCCCTTGAACAACTTTATAATGAATTTAGGTATCATTCAAATGTCAACATAGAGTTACGAGTGCCACGACATTCAAACAGATGGCGTTGATCTTGATATTTTTTTATCAAATTATGACTGTTCGTGTCAGAATACCCTTGGTTCATCAATTAACACATTCTCTGCGACAATTAGCTTAAGGGATCGAAAAACCCCCTACCGCATTGAACGTGTTAAGAATATAGTTATTGAAAAAGATTTACCACCAACTGGAATTTGAATGCATTCAAAATCAGATACATGCCTGAAATTTACTGAGTTTATTAGAGTTATAAAGAGTGTCCCAAAAATAACGCAAGATTTGAAATCGATGAAAATTACTTATTTCTTGTTTGACTTTCTTATTTCTTGATTTAACCCATTAACGGCTGAATTTTTTTCATGTCTGCGATTTTGATGAATTTCATAAATGTTATGTACCCTAGATATAGAAATTTAAAATCAGTATCAAAATCGACTTAGTAGAAAAAAAGATATTGACTGATGCCGAACGGCATCGCTAGCCGTCTACCGTGTCTTTTTAAATACATTATCATAGTGTCAATTTCTAGCATTCATTGAAGAAAAATACAAACAAAACATCCAATTTAGTAAAACTATAATGACACTTGGAATGTATAATTATATTTCGCGTACATCTTACATTGCACTTGCGTTGCAGGCTGGATCGGCCGTTTACATTACTTGTAGGCACATCGCATACACGATGCATAACCTCATGACATGGTATCAAATCAAATAATGAGCTATACCATCATATCATACGTCATCAGAAACTGAGTGACCAGTCGAAGATCATTATTTTACGGCCAGGGGCCT
The DNA here is from genome assembly GCA_025490895.1 of Thaumatotibia leucotreta. Classification (NCBI taxonomy): domain Eukaryota; kingdom Metazoa; phylum Arthropoda; class Insecta; order Lepidoptera; family Tortricidae; genus Thaumatotibia; species Thaumatotibia leucotreta. The sequence continues at coordinate 13,953 of JALPQI010006162.1, forward strand.
ATTTCTCGTAACTATTAGTTTACAAGTATATTAGTTATTAGTTACTAGTGAAAATTTTACAAGTCCTAATATTTTCTGTTTCTCGAAAATAATTATTAGACTGGTAACTAATATTGGTACACTAATAAAAAATATTAGTCCAGCTTGGCTGATTGGGGTATTACCCATGCTTTATTACATATTAAAAAAAAATTAAACATTGGCGGTAAAAAGCAAATTGTTTGTTAAGTTAAAATAAAATATTTAAATTTATTAAAAATGGAAATTAGCGCGGAAATGCCGCTAGTTTGTTAGGCACCTTTGCACCGGGAATGTTACGGGGTGGGTTATTTGATTGATTGGTGCTTATTCGTTTAGCTTTAAGGTTCTTTAGTTAAGTTTAGATTAGTATTATAGTATTTTGTCATGTTGTTTATTATAATTGAATGAATTAAATTATTGAATACAATGGAAAAAAAAATTAAAATGGATATGAAGTTGATGGTTTTGAGGAATATATCTATTGGAAGCCAGAGATATTTTATTTGGACGGTTTTCGGACACGTTAACCTAAATAGATAAACGTAAAAAGGGGGGGAATTAACAATTTTAATTATTTCTCATCCGAATCTACCCAAATTTTATAATTTTCTTTAGTTAACTGCGATAAGTAACACGCTAATAGCTTAGACTAATATTTTTTACCAAGCTTCGGCGACTAATAGCTTTATGAGTGTATTTTACAAGTGTAGTTATTTTTCTTTGTATTCGAGAAACCAAAACCAAAGTAGGTCTAATAATATTAGCTAATATTTATTAGTTGGTAACTAATAACTAATATTTTATTAGAGTGGCTTCGAGAAACGTAAATTTGTAAACTTGTAAAAAATATTAGCCCATGGACTAATATTACTAGTCTAATAAGGTACGAGAAATAGGCCCCAGGGGCCTATTTCTCGTACCGTCGTCGTTGGGCTAATATTTTTTACAAGTTTACAAATTTGCGTTTCTCGAAGCCACTCTAATAAAATATTAGTTATTAGTTACCAACTAATAAATATTAGCTAATATTATTAGACCTAATTTGGTTTTGGTTACTCGAATACAAAGAAAAATATCTACACTTGTAAAATACACTCATAAAGCTATTAGTCGCCGAAGCTTGGTAAAAAATATTAGTCCAAACTATTAGCGTGTTACTTATCACAGTTAACTAAAGAAAATTATACAATGTGGACGGATTCGGATGAGAAATCATTAAAATTGTTAATTCCTTCGATTTTTACGTTTATCTATTTATGTTAACGTATCCGAAAAGCTTCCAAATAAAATAGCTCTGGCTTCCAATATATTCCTTAAAACAATCAACTTCATGAACGCACCTTTATTAAATTTAGATGTTTGATTTTAACTAAACAAAAAATTTGCTCTTTACCGCCAATGATTTTTTTTTAATATGTAATTAAGGCATGGGTAATACCCCAATCAGCCAAGCTGGACTAATATTTTTTATTAGTTTACCATTATTAGTTACTAGTCTAATAATACTTTTCGAGAAACAGAGAATATTAGGACTTGTAAAATTTTCACTAGTAACTAATAACTAATATACTTGTAAACTAATAGTTACGAGAAATAGGCCCCAGGAACAACATTCAATGATGAAGGTGGTGTTGAATCTAATGGAAGCGATTTGCCTATAGTCATCACTGATGCAGATGACAAGTCCACATCACATCTGGCATTGAGCTAGCGACCGCTGAGGTTATGGGCTAAAGCCCCCGGGTCTTTACCTCCCTAGTTTTCGACAAAACTAATATTGGGCTCATCAGGAGGCTCCACAAATAAATAATTTTCATCGCAATTCGTCTCCTCGTTTCATATTGCTAGTGCTTCGTGCAAAATACAGTTCCAAACAAACAAAATAAATAATTAATTAATATTATAAATAAAATAGTTACAGTAGGTACATATCTGGAACGAATATGTATCTCAAAATGTACAAAACGCAAAAAAAATTGGTAATTTAAAAAGACACGTTACGATATCGGGCTAGAGGTGCCATATGGCATCGACAGTAAAGATTTGGTCATAAAGTAAACGAAAAGAATGCATATTTAATAATTTCATTAAATAATGGTTCTTTAATGTGTACTGATTCGATTAAAGGCAAAAAATTATGAATATCAATCACAATTGTCGAAATTATGAAACATTTACCTGAACACGTCGTCCATTTTTCCACATTATTTCTAATGTTGATATTTAACTCGTTTTAACTTGCATTATATGTACTTTGGTTCGCTATTCACTAGTTTAATCAAAAGATACGTTTCTCATTGGCCGATTTGATGTATAAAATCTTCACTACTCACAATATCTAGGTAATGTGCCGCTAAAGACTAAATGTCTAAAAGGTGATGCCATTTGGCATCGCTAGCCGTTAATGGGTTAATCCTAAAGTACAAAGAATAGGGTTTAGTATGGTAAAGCATGCTGAGAAATTACTTCGAAGGCTTTGCTGTAACATAGCACTCCTTTGTTAAAATTTTCTATGAAATTTGCCTAAATATGGGTAAATTTCGTTGCTGCACTGTGAAATCCCCTCCTTCCAACCATGGGTGATCGAAAGCTTGCTGAAATAGATTTTTGACTATAAATAACCCCATCAAACATAAACAGTTATGTTAAATTGCAATATTTGGGATTCACTGAAATGGATGTTTTTCGTCAAGGAGACCAGGGCTGCTTGGCGATTTCCAATTATAATACTTAATCCTATTCTTTGTACTTTGTGTGTCAGGAAAAAAAATTGAATTGGTCGAAAAAAGTATGCTTTTTCACTACATTTAAATCTTGAGTTATTTTTGGGACACCCTATATATTACTAAATTGATTAGGAATTGAGATGTGTCGTTATCATGAGCTGCCGCCGCGTTATTAACGCGGATTTACTTTGTATCCATCCCGCTCACACTCCCGGATTGCTGCGAAAAGTCCGCGTCAATAATACCTACGGCGAAGACTCATCAAACGGCTACTGGTTTAAGCACTTTTTTTTTTGGTATTGCCCTACTAATTTTTTTACCCTGAGATTATATTCTGGTACACCTATACATTTGTATTACATTTTTTTAGTTGCTAACCACACGCCCTTATTATTATCAAACCGGAATAAGAAAGGGATTCGAAAGTACTGTTGACACAACAAACGACACAACGTTTACCAAGAAAAGAGTTGTCTATAGATGTAGCGAGTGATTAATTAATCTGTTGTCTGTAAGTCTCTGCACTTAAACCATGAATTTAAGAAAACAGCTATGAATATAACCTAAATTGACTTATACACTGTTGTGTCAACAGTACTATCGAATCCCATTCTAATCGCGGTTTGATAATACAATGATTGTAAAAGGTAGAGTCGACCAAGTTGTTTCTTATACTTCTGTCTTGAAATTGAATTGTAATATTGTAAGTATATTATAGTATAGTATGTGTAAAGCGAATAACTTGTGTGACTGTACAGTAATTTATAACGGAAGATTTTTTAAAGATGAAAACGTACCTATTTTAATTTAATTTCCGCTCAATAAATGTAGGTACACTTTCATCATGTTTCATACATTACATACCTACAGTTAAAAACATTTCTCTGAAAAACTCATTCATTAAACGTAAAAGCAAAAGCATTGTATTGAAAAACTTCACAATAAATTCTATTTTGAATTTCGAATCGCGGAACTGGCTTGTAAATCGTAGGTATTCGAAATGCAAATAATAAGTTCGTTAGCGTTCCCATGTTGTGGTCGCGCGCAAACAAATGCAGAGCACATCACTATTCCCTACCACAGAGCAAAATACCGCAAAATTCCAGTGCTACCAGCACCAAAATGCCAACTGTGTTGTCTATGGATTAAAATTCATATTCAAATGCGCTAAGCGAATTTATTTCGGTTTATCACGTTGGTCATAACTAGTTATAAGCTATGATTACTGGCATAGTAACAATGTAATGGGACGGTGTTCGCCTTTTGCATGCATAGAAATCATTAAATTGCCGGATTTGTAGTTACTAATGGCGAAAATTGAAACTACCAGACTGGATTTGATAATGGAACACATTTCAGTCCAAACAACCGCTAATCGGATTTCCGGAGATTAAATCTTAGACAAGGTATTTTAATAAGGTGGTATACTTAATAAATTAATAATAATACTTAGACGTTTTGCTTTCAAATTTCCACCTTTAGTAGATTTCCATTGTAAATGGAAAGTTTGCTTGGTATATTTATTTTATAAGTAGGTACGGCTATTATAACCACTTTCTCTTAACTTGAATTTATTGCCTTTATTTTGTATTAGATTAAAATAAATATCTAGATATATTAGACCATAGGTTTTTTATCTAAAGAGCTAAATCGCTCAGTAATAGGAAAACAAAGAATTTACCTAAAACTCGGATTTGCACTCGTATCTTGCAGGCAAATTCGTGACGGCAATCGAGGAAAGCGACAAGAATGTCCCACAGGAAATCTAACTCGGGCGGGCATAAGTTCCACGTAGGTGAGATAGGCTTTATTTTAATATTCAGCTAATATACTTTTTATAGAAACCTTATAGTTTCGCCATGTCCGTCTGTCCGTCATATCTGTCTGTCCGCAGCATAGCTTCGTCATCAACCTATTTTAGTCCACTGCTGGATGCAGGCCTCTCCTATTAGCTATGCGTAATAGACGCATTAAGAGGTAAATGCCCATAATCGCCACGCTGGGCAAGCGGATTGGCGATCGCAGTAATGTGTCCACCATGATGACGCTGCTGCCCATCATCAATCTTTTGTCAAATAATGGTAAGTGACACTTCAATCCCTTAGTCGACTCTTACGAGTCTTACGACACCCGCAGGAGGAGTTGGGGTGGTGACAAATGTAGGTATTCTTACTGCCGTCACCACACGGTTGACAGCATAGCTTATTGGCCGATATTACTAGACATATTATTGGCTTATTAACCTCCTTTCTTCGCTATTATAAGGTGTTCACGTCGATACTGGACAAGCGAATTAGCCTATATTGCGATCTCATCAACCCATTGAGCTAGCTGGATTTCAAAAAGGATATTATACGGCAGACCATATCCATTATGTAGAGTTATTTATCGTGATATATCGACAGTTTCAAGGCCCGCTTTAGGTCGCCTTTATAGACTAGCTAAAAGGTTTCGATAATAATGCAGAATATTTTTTCATACGTGCAAGTTGACATGCCTAAATCGAGAATAGTACATTACGACACAAGTGCGTAAAACATGAAATACGAAACGAGTGGCGATGTTTTAAATCGACACGAGTTACGAATTTCGTTTTTGCACGTGTCTCGTACGACGTTTTTTAGTGCAGATGGCCCTCCGAAGTTTTGGACCTAACGTAAAATGACACACTTCTCGCACTAGAGCCTAAAAAAGGCACCATCTGCACTAAAAACATTATTTTGATCTGGATGTCCAACAACCTTCGGACTGCCGCTTTTTGTAGGTACTGACAAAAAGGCGGAGACTTTACAAAATGTAGGCGCGTATTGTTGATCGCTCATAGAACATTTGAATTTGTCGCCTTTTTCACTTCCAAAAGTTGTTACACAAAATTTTACTTCGTAACACAAAAATTATGACGTTACATTTTGGTTTCATTAAAGGCGACCCACCAATGGTTTTCTGCAACCCACGGTTAGTATTTCAAAATAAGCTAAAACGAAATTCGTAAACGAGGGTTTGTCTCTCTCACTCTAATGGCGCCTTCGTTTGAGTGACAGAGAAAAGTCCTCGAAATTTACGAATTTCGATTTTCGCGGTAGTAGGCTTGATCATCAAGCATTAGGTACTCGTACTACTCTCTGTCCATTTGAGTAGGTTAAAACATCCCACTGACCGTTGGAGCGAGATTATTCAGAGTCCTTGCAGCGTTTACAGAATATTATTATGGAAATTGCGTGCAGAAGCCAGGCTTATACTAGCGTATACCCCTACTACGGGATCTTTGTAAAAATTGGTACACAAGAATGATATACCCAATTACCCATTATTATCAGGCTTTGGCAACAAGGCTTCCTGCCAAGGTGACCTTGGTGGTATTCGACTGTGCACTAGATTGAATATGATATACTTAAAACTAAATAAAACAAATAAAATTTTAAAAATAAATTCGGTTAGTTTAGGTGGTTTACGGCCAGATGATTTTAGTTATTGGTAAGTGTGCTTACCGAAGCCTGCGCCACACAAACCTTTCTTTTTGCCCAATGGTTGACTGGTAGAGAATGCCTTAAGGCATTAAGTCCGCCATTCGTACTTTTTTTTATTGTGTAATATAGTTTAAATAAGATTCTGCGGGTGTCGTAAGAGTTGACTAAGGGATTGGGATTGGGTTAGTTATTAGGAAAGGTCTACGTCCAGCAGTGGACTCACATAGGCTGATCATGATGATGATGAAATAAATAGGTACTTTCTATCCATCCCACTCGTACTCGTCTATTGGTGCAAGCTAGACGGATAGAAGTAAGTCCGCGTTAATAACGCGGCAGAAGGTCATGGTACGGCTACCGGTCAAACCATTTATCTATGCCACAGAATATTCTATGCTCCATCTCCATGCTACAATAGCTCATCGTAAGTAGGTCTATACTCTGTTTGGTTTGGTGTTTAAAAAAAGGTAAACAATCTTGCAGTATCTTTTTCTTGAAAAATGCATATAAAAATCCAAACTAGGTACTTAATGAATCAAAAACAATGTAAATCACTGTATTTCCTTGTCATATTATGTATATTTGCTAAAACTTATTTTCTACTCGTAGTTTTCAATAAATAGATACTGCAAGATTGTTTACCTTTCTTACCAAACACCAAACCAAACAGAGTATAATAGTATAATGCTAGATTGAATCTGGAAAGTTCTAAGCAGAGCCGGATTGAATAGTCGCGGAGCTCAATAATAGCACATTTTATAGGGGGCCCTGGTTTCTTATATTCATTTAATTACAATAATTTAACAAAATACCCTTGAAATGGCTCGTTTATAGAGGCATATTTAACCGTCGTTGCGGACGTTGAATTTAATTCTGTTCTGTTTTCCAATGTGCAAGATCCGATCCAGCCGAAGAAGGTGTTCTAATTCACACGTAACGTACCTACTACAGGCAGATATTTTTGCAAATTCGTCAATTTTTTTGGCAGATATTGATCCAATTGTTTTACAGCCAGTATTCGAATTTTTAGAATTGAATCGTGGGGCCGTATCCGCGGGGCCCGTAGCATATGCTACCTACTTCTGCTGTTAGGTTAATCAGCCACTGAAAACCTTACATTTGTCTAAGATCTTCATGCTATACTAGCTCATCGTAAGTAGGTGTAAGTAATGCTAGATTAGATAGAACCTGGCCTGCTACCGCGAAGACCGAAGCTCACAAATTTCGGAGATTTTTCTCCGTCACTCTAATGAACTCTTCTTCGGAGTGACAGAGACAAATCCCCGTACGAACTTCGTGTTCGCGGTGAGACCGCTGAGACCTACCGCGAACCACGAACGAAGTATTGCCTCCCTGTTATACTTACGTACGAATTCACGAGTGCGAGAGAGAGGTAACACTTCGCATGTGGTTCGCGATAGGGCCTCTCGAAAGTTCTAAGACACAATCTAGTTTATATAGTAAGGTTTCCATCTTGCACGGAACTTCCCAAGTACAAGCCTCGTCCCAGAAATGGTGATACGAGATCAGGCTACACAGGATATGTAGGTACTTCGCTCTTTGAGTCTGTACTTTTCTAGCGCATAATTTCATAGGATGTTGGGTGCGATTTGCGTTCTAGATTCACTTTGAGTAATGTTGAATATTTCGTGTAGATTTTAGGTAGATAATTCCGTAGTTATTATAAAACAACAGTTTTGTCTCTAAAAAGAACAGGACCTATACCAATCGTCAGTAGAAAACTATCATCATCATCAGCTTATGATAGTCCACTGCTGGACGTAGGCCTCTGCTATTAACTATGCGTATAGACGCATTAGGAGAAAACAATAGTCAAAGTAAAATGATTCTTTACTCGTATTTAATTGGGATAGCAACAAATTCTTTTGAATGGTCTAAGTTACACATGAAACTAAAACTACTTGCGGTTCTAACCCTACACCACTGACCTGAGAAGAACCGGTAAGAAACTTGGCGGGACTTGTTTTTTCAAATAATCATAGTAATTATGTACATCTATAACTAGCATGCATTAAAAAAACTAACACATAAAATTGATTTTAAATAAATTGAAATATAATAATAATAACAAGAGATGTATGCTACGGGCCCCGCGGATAGGGGCCCCACGCTTGAATTCTAAAAATTCGAATACTGACAGTAGGTAAAACAATAAATAAATAAAATGTAAACAATCCTAAAAACTTGTATTATGCCATAATCACGCACATTTTGACTAATAATAATGATTAACCTTATTACGCCCTCTAAACCAGCATAATTAATAAAGATCACCAAACGAAACCCGAAATCTAAATCGAAATTGAATAAAATTAGTCTGTGTTCGACTCGTTCAAATCGTGGAATTTTTCAATTTATGCAACCAGTGTTGCTGTGTATTCGTTAGCGATTTAAAAAAAAACTGGAACTGTTTATGGATTCAGAGAAGGGTTTAATCCGAGGAATCTAAATTTCTAATTGATTTGGGACCGATCGATACCACGTGTTGCCAACATACATATTTATCTGTATTTCTTCATATTTTAGTTTACCATGTAGATTGTAGTTGAAGTTCAATATAAACTAGTTAAAATATTTATTTTTGAGGCCAGATAAAGTAGCGATGGAAATGACAAAAAGATTTGAAGGATTTATACTTTTGGTGCAAGTTAATATAATTTATTTGAATCAAAATTATTACGAGAAAAAAATAGTATTTTTGTAACAAATATTAAAAATAAATATACCTAGTTAATATCTGTGTATGTAGGTGTAGGTACGCCGAAAATAACATAAATACGTTATCATCAACTACAAGTTTTTGGACTTACTTGGAATATACAGAATGAATTTTCAAATAATGACACTGGAATAGGTACATAAACCCCAAAAAAAACACAACTTGTCAATTTTTAAGCAACTTGTGGAGCATTTAATTGCTAGTTGTTTATAGAGTTAGAAAAACGTATTTTTCATCACACCTGTTCGGTAAGTGCGCCAATACGCTGCGGTGATGCGCGCCGTAGGTGCGTTATTACGTCCTAGTAGGCCGTTAAGGATTTTCATACAACATTACGTCGCACTAGCGCGGTCCGGCGCACGCCGCGCGCCGCGCCGAGATTTTTTTTATGAAAATGATGAAATTAAGTCATCCCTGATTTAGACCATTTTAGAGTAGTTTTGTGAAAATATATTGTTTTATTTACTTTTTTGCATCACAGGTGTGATGAAAAACATTGTGTGTACCACGGGCGGTACAAGAATTATGAACTCGTGTGAAGTTTCACACTCACTTTCACACTCGTTCGCAAATTCTTACTTACCGCCCTAAACACACAATGTACTATTACTGTTCACGACTTATATTTGACCCTGTATATTATGGCAACATCGCTGTCTACATTTCAATTACCAATGCATGGAACTGACAGTGAACCAATTTTAGGGAATGCAAACCCGACTTCTCCTGATCCAATTCTAATTTGTTTAACACAAATTTCAAATAGGTATCACTAGTTGTTAAATAGTGTAACTTTCTGCATATTGATTCTCATTACATTCCTTCATTTTGACTGGGGTATGTTATAAGGTGGAAGTACTAGTACCTGACGCTGTACCAATACTCGTCATTATAGCTTGATTTCATCATCATCATCATCAGCCTATGATAGTCCACTGCTGGACGTAGGCCTCTCCTATTAACTATGCGTATAGACGCATTAGGAGGTAAATGCCCATAATCGCCACGCTGGTTAAGCGGATTGGCGATCGCAGTAATGTGTCCACTATGATGACGCTGCTGCCCATCATCAATCTTTAATCAAGTATGGTCAGTGACACTTCAATCCCTTAGTCGACTCTTACGACACCCGCAGGAGGAGTTGGGGTGGTGACAAATGTATTCTTTCTGCCGTCACCACACGGCCAATAAAATAATAATAGCTTGATTTGCCATCAATAAAATAAAATCAACTATAAGGGCATTTAAACGATGATTAATATATGCGTGGGTATTTGATACGGGCGAATAATTAATCCAGCTATAATATCTGATCCTACGAGTCGTATAAGATAACCATTTCGTTAAATTTTGTTGTTGATTAGGTGTAATGATTTTTCTAAAGTGCAACCCAGCAGCAATGTATGCCGGCCAACTGACATGAGACTCGTATGACGTTTAGTTAGATACTTATGTCTACTTTAAGTAATGTGGCTACCAGTGGATGCAGTACATTGCGGGCTCAATTATTTTGTATGAAAAAAAAAATACCTTAATTTCTAAAATAAATTTATGTAAATAGGTTCCCTAGGTCCGATAGTAATCGCCACTAAAATATTCGCCCGTATCAAATACACACGCTGTATGTACCTACCTTTAATGCTTTATATCCCAACTTTGAAATAATTAGCTTATATCTAAATTATTTGCATAACTGAAGTGCCATCAATGGGACTGTCAGCAAAAGCACCTGACGCTTACTCATACAATGGAGTTGACTAAGAAACTTTCCAATTTTGAGAAATTTTGATATTGTCACCTTCTAAAATAAATACTATTAAAAAAAACTAACTAACTCTTCTCCCAAAATACATGACAATACTTTATGTAGATTTATATATGAGAAAAATATCGTTGGCCGTGTGGTGACTGCAGTTAGAATACATTTGTCACCACCCCAACTCCACCTGCGGGTGTCGTAAGAGTCGACTAAGGGATTGAAGTGTCACTGACCATTATTTGATTGATAATGGGCAGCAGCGTCATCATGGTAGACATGTCGCAGGCAGATTGTATAATCCGCCGTATTACAATACGACTAGCCGGATTACAAAACAGCCCTGTTTTGTAATACGGCGGATTGACGATTAGCCGGATTGTCATTCCGATACGTTCTTCAATATGGCGGCCCACGTTTAGCCGTATTGAAAAACTATTCCGATTGTAGGGTGACCATCTGACCATACTTACAAAATAAAACAATGTGGAAATTGCAACATTTTTACTTATAAAGAAGAAATCGAACAAAGATACTCTTCTTAATTGTTAAGTAACCAACATTAGGTACTTATTTATGGTAGGTATCAGTTATTTTTAAATTGCAATTCACAAGATACAGCCATCAAAAAACATGCTATATTAATAAATATGATTAAAAAGGTTATTGTAGTAAGATTTTTCTTATTAAAAATGTAAATGTAACATTTTTAATAGATTTAAGAGATTTTTCTTATTAAAAATGTAAATGTAACATTTTTAATAAGAAAAATCTTACTACAATAACCTTTTTTGTGTGCTTTTATCACGCCCACCGTGCCCACCTTGTGAATTTCCATCAAAGTATCGAAATACTGTTCCGTGGGTATTACTCGAACAGTAGTAATAGACGTTCGAATATGGTCCACTCCGCACCGCGAACTTGGTCCGCTCCGTACGTGCGCTCGACTCGCCACACCATCGCACCGTTCAAAAACGGTCCAGTGCTTTTCGTGCTACTAGACAGTGATCATGTCGATATGCCTCCGATTTTATCCAAAAAAGCTAAAATCGCGTTAGTTTTGGCAACCATTGTCGCTACAACACCAATTAATAAACAGAAAGAAAAGAATGGGCAAAATGTTATTTAAAAGACAGAGAGTCGGTGCGGAGAGGACCAAATTCGAACGTCTGTTAATACTTGTAGGGTCTTCTGGTTTACTTTTTTTAAAGATTAAATCAAATTCACCGCGTATTTATTATACCAGTAATATTGGGTAGCATTCCGCCGAACACCGTCATTCATGGCTACTTTGGCGGATTTTATGTGATCTATAACCTCAAAAACTCTCTCTTTGGTCCAAGGTTTTAGTAACGTTCCGCTTTGAGAATTATAGAAGTTGCTTAGTTGTTCATCAAAGTTTTTCTTAAATTCACTGTTTTCGCACATATTTAACACTTTTTCGTCGTTTATTCCACCATTGACTTTGTAAATTCACAACAACACTCCCGGCAAACGACGCCATTTTTGTTGTTATGACAGGCAACGCCGCGAGTGTCAGAAATGGGAACCAAAAACTGACAAAGCGGCGGCTCATGACTCGCCGTATTACAATATGGCTAGATTGGCTAGCCGCATTGAATAACGTTTGGTGTCGAACACAATCCGCCTGATTTTCATTTAGCCGTATTCAATCCGGCTAGTACAACACAGCCTGTCAATCCGCCGTATTACAAAACAGCCTGTTTTGTAATACGGCGGATTGACGACTAGCCGGATTGAATACGGCTAAATGAAAATCAGGCGGATTGTGTTCGACACCAAACGTTATTCAATGCGGCTAGCCAATCTAGCCATATTGTAATACGGCGAGTCATGAGCCGCCGCTTTGTCAGTTTTTGGTTCCCATTTCTGACACTCGCGGCGTTGCCTGTCATAACAACAAAAATGGCGTCGTTTGCCGGGAGTGTTGTTGTGAATTTACAAAGTCAATGGTGGAATAAACGACGAAAAAGTGTTAAATATGTGCGAAAACAGTGAATTTAAGAAAAACTTTGATGAACAACTAAGCAACTTCTATAATTCTCAAAGCGGAACGTTACTAAAACCCTGGACCAAAGAGAGAGTTTTTGAGGTTATAGATCACATAAAATCCGCCAAAGTAGCCATGAATGACGGTGTTCGGCGGAATGCTACCCAATATTACTGGTATAATAAATACGCGGTGAATTTGATTTAATCTTTAAAAAAAGTAAACCAGAAGACCCTACAAGTATTAACAGACGTTCGAATTTGGTCCTCTCCGCACCGACTCTCTGTCTTTTAAATAACATTTTGCCCATTCTTTTCTTTCTGTTTATTAATTGGTGTTGTAGCGACAATGGTTGCCAAAACTAACGCGATTTTAGCTTTTTTGGATAAAATCGGAGGCATATCGACATGATCACTGTCTAGTAGCACGAAAAGCACTGGACCGTTTTTGAACGGTGCGATGGTGTGGCGAGTCGAGCGCACGTACGGAGCGGACCAAGTTCGCGGTGCGGAGTGGACCATATTCGAACGTCTATTACTACTGTTCGAGTAATACCCACGGAACAGTATTTCGATACTTTGATGGAAATTCACAAGGTGGGCACGGTGGGCGTGATAAAAGCACACAAAAAAGGTTATTGTAGTAAGATTTTTCTTATTAAAAATGTTACATTTACATTTTTAATAAGAAAAATCTCTTAAATCTATTAAAAATGTTACATTTACATTTTTAATAAGAAAAATCTTACTACAATAACCTTTTTAATCATATTTATTAATATAGCATGTTTTTTGATGGCTGTATCTTGTGAATTGCAATTTAAAAATAACTGATACCTACCATAAATAAGTACCTAATGTTGGTTACTTAACAATTAAGAAGAGTATCTTTGTTCGATTTCTTCTTTATAAGTAAAAATGTTGCAATTTCCACATTGTTTTATTTTGTAAGTATGGTCAGATGGTCACCCTACAATCGGAATAGTTTTTCAATACGGCTAAACGTGGGCCGCCATATTGAAGAACGTATCGGAATGACAATCCGGCTAATCGTCAATCCGCCGTATTACAAAACAGGGCTGTTTTGTAATCCGGCTAGTCGTATTGTAATACGGCGGATTATACAATCTGCCTGCGACATGTCTACCATGATGACGCTGCTGCCCATTATCAATCAAATAATGGTCAGTGACACTTCAATCCCTTAGTCGACTCTTACGACACCCGCAGGTGGAGTTGGGGTGGTGACAAATGTATTCTAACTGCAGTCACCACACGGCCAACGATATTTTTCTCATATATAAATCTACATAAAGTATTGTCATGTATTTTGGGAGAAGAGTTAGTTAGTTTTTTTTAATAGTATTTATTTTAGAAGGTGACAATATCAAAATTTCTCAAAATTGGAAAGTTTCTTAGTCAACTCCATTGTATGAGTAAGCGTCAGGTGCTTTTGCTGACAGTCCCATTGATGGCACTTCAGTTATGCAAATAATTTAGATATAAGCTAATTATTTCAAAGTTGGGATATGAAGCATTAAAGGTAGGTACATACAGCGTGTGTATTTGATACGGGCGAATATTTTAGTGGCGATTACTATCGGACCTAGGGAACCTATTTACATAAATTTATTTTAGAAATTAAGGTATTTTTTTTTTTCATACAAAATAATTGAGCCCGCAATGTATTGCATCCACTGGTAGCCACATTACTTAAAGTAGACATAAGTATCTAACTAAACGTCATACGAGTCTCATGTCAGTTGGCCGGCATACATTGCTGCTGGGTTGCACTTTAGAAAAATCATTACACCTAATCAACAACAAAATTTAACGAAATGGTTATCTTATACGACTCGTAGGATCAGATATTATAGCTGGATTAATTATTCGCCCGTATCAAATACCCACGCATATATTAATCATCGTTTAAATGCCCTTATAGTTGATTTTATTTTATTGATGGCAAATCAAGCTATTATTATTTTATTCCGCTTTGAGAATTATAGAAGTTGCTTAGTTGTTCATCAAAGTTTTTCTTAAATTCACTGTTTTCGCACATATTTAACACTTTTTCGTCGTTTATTCCACCATTGACTTTGTAAATTCACAACAACACTCCCGGCAAACGACGCCATTTTTGTTGTTATGACAGGCAACGCCGCGAGTGTCAGAAATGGGAACCAAAAACTGACAAAGCGGCGGCTCATGACTCGCCGTATTACAATATGGCTAGATTGGCTAGCCGCATTGAATAACGTTTGGTGTCGAACACAATCCGCCTGATTTTCATTTAGCCGTATTCAATCCGGCTAGTCGTCAATCCGCCGTATTACAAAACAGGGCTGTTTTGTAATCCGGCTAGGCGTATTGTAATACGGCGGATTATACAATCCGCCTTCGACAGACACATTACTGCGATCGCCAATCCGCTTGCCCAGCGTGGCGATTACGTGCACTTACCTCCTAATGCGTATAGCATAGTTAATAGGGAGAGGCCTACGTCCTGCAGTGGGCTATCATAGGCTGGCATTCAAGCATGCATGCAAAATATCGTGATTCAAATAAATATTATCTGTTGACATGTTGCGCACTAGTACTTCCACCTTACTGTACCTATGTCACTAGAGTTACCGCAAAAATATGTCAGTGGCTAACCATGGTAAAATTCAATTGCAAAAAAATTGTGCGTAAAAGGCCTTTGATGAAAACAAAATTTAAGACAAACGGGTGTTAATCGCGTAAACTTACGTTTAATTATATCCTGACGTTTCGGGCATGATGTTACACCCGTGGTCGCAGGCAGACTGGCGAGAGAATGTATTGTTACGTTCGTGGGGTGGGTTTTCTATAGAAAATGTATAAATAAGCCACTAATTAAAACTGATACTTTAATTACTAATTAAAAGAACAAACACTAAACTACAACACTAATTCCACACTTAACACGTCACACTGGTTCACTTTTACACTCTCCAGCTCGCCGATAGAATCGCAGTCTTCGCTCTTAATGTTAGCTCTTCGCTGTCTCACTTGAAACTACTCCCGGCCGGGTCATGCTGTGTATTTATACCAGCCACTCAAATCTACAAAGTACGAGAAGATTCGACTCAAAGTTCCCGAGTTAGGTGCGCGAACATTCTAGAGTATCGCTGTCTCTTTCTACAGGTTTCTCTTTCACACCCGTCCAGAATGTTCTCTCTATAGCTGTCTCGTTCCCATCCTTCCAGAACATTCTCTCGTGCTGTCTCTATCTAATAGTGCTATCTCTTTCACTCCTATGGGAAATTTAGCTATATACCGATTTGTACTTTTTATCATGCCACCGGCGTAACACTACCCCCTCCTAAGACATGCTCGTCCCGAGCATCATTATTTCCATGGTATTTTGCGAGCCGGTCAACGTGAACAATCTTGCATGGGTTTCGTAAATTCCTCCGAATCCGATACGAAACGTCATTGATCTTCGTAACCACTGTACGAGCTGCCATCCATGGTTTACCGTTGGATATTTTTTCCACAACTACACATCGACGACCTCCCTGACTTGCTGTTCCTGATAAACGCACTGGAACTAGAACCTGTGCCTTTGGTAGGAGAACAGTTCTTCTAGAGCAGTAAACATTCCCACTAATTCCTCCTTACATAGGAACCTCATCAAATCTAGTTTTCAGGACTCCAACTTCCATGTCAATTTTATAACCATGGCACCTCATAAAATCTAGTCCAATAATACAGTCATCAATAATGTCGGCAACAATCACTTTATGCCGATAAATGTGCTTGCCGATTCTTAAATCCACTCCTGTCTCCCCCTTGATGGGAATATGCTGGCCAGTGGCTGTAAGCAGCTGTAGATGCTTCGGTTGGACTACATGACCTCGAGTCAGGTGTTTCAGAAGCCAAGAATTAATCACCGTCCGAGAAGCTCCGGTGTCGATAGTAAGGTTACATGGTATTCCACCAATTTCTCCCTTGACGACCAGACTATTCCCGTCGTTGACTTGAGAGATCACTACTAGGACATTTCGACCTCCAGCCAGCACTCGTCCCTTAGTCCTGGCTCTTACTCGTTTCCCTGCTGCGGCTCTGGTCTGGAAAAGGAGGTGCCTTAAATTTTCCACCTCCCGGTACAGATATCTCAGGTGCGCAGGTATTGATGCCACTAGCTACTTTTAATTCAAGCTTCTGGAGGCGACGCTCAACCGCTTCCTCTACAACATGAATCTTGTTCTCCATGTCACTGAGCTTCCCTTGGACTTCGTACATTTCTTGCTTCCATTCAGTAGCAGCCTTGTGCAACTCTTGAAGAATCAATTTCGACTGTTCTTCTTGTTTCCGCAACTGTTCTTCTTGTTTCCGCAACTGTTCTTCTTGTTTCTGCAACTGTTCTTCTTGTTTCCGCGACTGTTCTTCTTGTTTCCGCAACTGTTCTTCTTGTTTCCGCGACTGTTCTTCTTGTTTCCGCAACAGTTCTTCTTGTTTCCGCGACTGCTCCTTCAGAAGAATCAGAATAGTTCTGAGGTCTACGTCTTGAGTACTCTCAGCCTGCAAACCAGACGGACCGGGCTTAGATGCAGTATCCTCACATGCTAGAGGTTCTTCACGTACTGCAATATCCTCCTGCGCTGCAGGTTCCTCACGTGCAGTTTGGCTCCGGGTCACAACTTCTTTTGGCTCGGTCTCGTTGTCACGTGGCGTTATACCCATTTTCTATCCCGCTTCTGACACCAAATGTTACGTTCGTGGGGTGGGTTTTCTATAGAAAATGTATAAATAAGCCACTAACTATAGTCTGTTACGACATTGTGGGATTATCCGCATTGTAAAAAAGTAACTTCAATATCAATTTGTTTAATTATAAAAATAAATTGATGTTTTCTAATCTTGTATTGATTACAGCGCCCTCTCTCGCAAATTCAACGCAGCGTAGAGTTGCCGAGCTTGCAGACGATTATGTGATACATACGTCTTAGGAGTGTGGCTTAAGGTTGTAGTACCTTCGAAACATTACGTACAGATGTCGCTAGTGATTAGATTCACAATACCATTGGAAAAATTCGCTGTGATCGACGGAAGGTCGTCTGGTGTAATTGGAAGCACGTTGGACCGGCAATCCAGAGGAAGCGGGTTCGAATCCCGTGACAACCAGAGTCTTTCGTAGTTGATTTTTTCTATGGTAAGCACATCTGTTACGACATTGTGGGATTATCCGCATTGTAAAAAAGTAACTTCAATATCAATTTGTTTAATTATAAAAATAAATTGATGTTTTCTAATCTTGTATTGATTACAGCGCCCTCTCTCGCAAATTCAACGCAGCGTAGAGTTGCCGAGCTTGCAGACGATTATGTGATACATACGTCTTAGGAGTGTGGCTTAAGGTTGTAGTACCTTCGAAACATTACGTACAGATGTCGCTAGTGATTAGATTCACAATACCATTGGAAAAATTCGCTGTGATCGACGGAAGGTCGTCTGGTGTAATTGGAAGCACGTTGGACCGGCAATCCAGAGGAAGCGGGTTCGAATCCCGTGACAACCAGAGTCTTTCGTAGTTGATTTTTTCTATGGTAAGCACATCTGTTACGACATTGTGGGATTATAAGCCACTAATTAAAACTGATACTTTAATTACTAATTAAAAGAACAAACACTAAACTACAACACTAATTCCACACTTAACACGTCACACTGGTTCACTTTTACACTCTCCAACTCGCCGATAGAATCGCAGTCTTCGCTCTTAATGTTAGCTCTTCGCTGTCTCACTTGAAACTACTCCCGGCCGGGTCATGCTGTGTATTTATACCAGCCACTCAAATCTACAAAGTACGAGAAGATTCGACTCAAAGTTCCCGAGTTAGGTGCGCGAACATTCTAGAGTATCGCTGTCTCTTTCTACAGGTTTCTCTTTCACACCCGTCCAGAATGTTCTCTCTATAGCTGTCTCGTTCCCATCCTTCCAGAATATTCTCTCGTGCTGTCTCTATCGAATAGTGCTATCTCTTTCACTCCTATGGGAAATTTAGCTATATACCGATTTGTACTTTTTATCATGCCACCGGCGTAACAGTATCAACACCTTCGAGCTGCGCGGGTTTTTCGAAGTACCCGCATTTGATCTTGATTATTCACTTCTAGGCTAGGGTTGCCATTAGGCCTACACCGCGCAGCTCGGTGTTGATACATTCTCTCGCCTGTCTACCTGCGACCGCGGGTGTAACGTCATGCCAGAAACGTCAGGATATAATTAAACGTAGGTTTACGCGATTAAGACCCGCTTGTCTTTAAATTATGAGTGATAATCGTAAAAGTTTAAATCAAAATTTAAGGTCATAATTTTTGTGTTACGAAAATCTTTTGGCACTGAAAAAGGGCAACAAATTCAAATTTTCTATGCACAATCAACACTACGAATGAATGAAAAAAATCCTTCTTTTACTCCTGCCGAAGTTTGTTGGATAGTGTATATCATAATAGACTAACTTAAGCGGGTGGCGCAGAACCGGTCATTGTGGCAATCTTTGGGGGAGGCCTATGTTCAGCAGAGGACGTCTTTCGGCTGACATGATGATGATGATGATGATTAACTTTCGTAACACAATTGACGCGATCGTAATTTTCGTATTATGTAAATTTTTTTAACGAGAGTAACCAAGGAGTTGATTCACCATATCTATCAAAAAATATTGTCAGCCTTCGTAGCCTAGTTGGTAGTGACAGCAGGAGGTTACGGGTTCAAATCCCGGCGAGAGTACTATTTGTGTAGGTATTTATTTATTACAAATATTTGTTCCTTGGTCATGGCTGTCTATGTATTTAAGTATCTATTAAGGTCCTAATTTATTAGATGCAGATATTTTTACAGCTGATAGTACTAGGTCTCTGGAGTATATTAAACCGTGAAACATTATAGCTTTTACGATGTTTTTTTGGAGAAAACAGAAAAACAATTTTGCTACGTAAAAACACCCTGTTTATGTGATTGTTAAATGAAAACTCATTGAACAGATTCTAGTACCTCTTTTGCGTACCACTTAACTGGAACTGGCCACTTCACGTCGATAAATTAAATACTTGATTGTCAATGTCATGTTATTTTCCCGTGAATTGTATCGTTTGATGACATGACAGACAGTGTTATTGTGACATGTGATAATGCACATAATGATTTTTTTTAGACGAAATTACAATTAATTTTTATGTTAGGAAAATGAAATCGAAAAAGTTACATGAAAATATTTCTTAATTCATATTTAAAGTTAATGATTTTAATGTAAAGTATCATGTGTTAAAATATCTGCAACTAATAAATTAGGACCTTATATTTATCTATGTATTAAATATATTGTTGCCTGGTACCCACAAGCCTTAATTAAGCTTACCGTGGGACTAGGTCGATTTGTGTGAGATGTCCTAAGATATTTTATAAGTCCCTAGATTTTGTCCTAAGATATATATTTATTTACCAAAAAATACCTACATCGAGAATCCTGATGGAATACAATCGTAGATACTTACATCGTTACACAACGAAACTGTAAAAGTGTGAGACACGAAAGAAGGAAACCCAAACTGGAAACATGTTTTTGCTCTTCGTCTCTTGTTTGTATAGAACAGCGGCCCTACCGCGAACTTCGAAATCCGCAAATATCGAAGATTCGTCTCTCTCACTCTAATGACGTCTTCGTTGAAGTGACAAAGAAAAAGCCTCGAAATTTACGAATTTCGATTTTCGCGGTAGTAGGCCAGGGTCTGCTGCGAGTTTATTGTTCTATTCCACTGAAATATGAAGTAGAAGAAAATAATTTATTTACAAATGCAATATGTAGGTAGGTATTAGTACCTACATTGTGCATCAAGGGAATTACTAACGAGAGTGTTAGAAGCCCGATGCCGTCAGGCGGAGGGCTTTTATGACTCGAGTTGGTATTCCGCTTACCAACCGTGATGCATACTATGTTTTTCATCACACTTGCCGACAAAAAAATAAGTTTTAAGACATAATATTATTAAATGACGTACGGACATTTCTATTATTCCCTAGGGAATTTCACTTTTCTATTACTCCCGCTACGCACGCAAGCAATGGCGCGCTTAGACAGCAAGTGTGATGAAAATGTACAAAACTATCCTTATCAACCTACTTGAGGTCTAAAACAAGCCCTTGTGGTATTCTGCCGAGGATTCTGGCGGCATTTCCTCGCTGTTTTGCAATACCTACTGATATTACTACTACGTTTGTTGTTGTGTACAGTCGACGTCAAAGATATCATTACGGTTTAGGCGCCAAAAATATATTTACACGACCTTAATGTCAATGCAATAAAGTTGTGTAAACATATTTTTATCCTAAACCGTAATGATATATTTGACATCGACTGTACCTATTTAATATAAGACCTTGTAAAGTACGTAACAGAAACATAGGTAAGTAATCCTTTTAAAGCCATATTCAGTGCCGTAGATTGGGATTAGGTACTTGCTCGATCGAGCAAGAATACTAGCATTTCATCCCAGAAAACCTCCACAAAGCAATTCTTTAATATATTATTCTCTATGTGGTGTTGCTAATATATTTGCGTGGTAAAGGCACTGGTCCCAATAAAAGCTTGTTAGCGATTGATGGCATGATGGCACGGCTGCTCGCTCAGCTAAATAGTTATAGCTCAGTGGTGAACTAAAAATGTCGCATTGTCTCCTTTGTTTACATAGAGTTCATTAATAATCTGTTGTTAGTTTTTATAGCCGAACTAAAGCACTGGTCTCACCGCGAGCTACTAAACTTTGAACTATGGGCTATAAACACGATCAAAAGATGTGCACTCCCGTGTAAAAAAAGAGACACAACGATACTCGCCCGGTGGTGATAGCTAATAGCTGGGCGAGTATCGCCGTGTCTCCTTTATTTACACGGGAGTGCGTATCTTTTGATCGTGTTTATAGCCAGTGCCTAAGGGGAAACTCGCGCAATAAGTCGGCAATCTCGCAGGGGCTAATCAACTTGCCAAAGCATAGTTTGTAAGTGTAATAGTAAAATGAAATTAAACGAGTGTCAATTAGTAAAGTACCTCAACATTCTTAGATAGGTATATTATAGTATTTTATGCAACTCTTGTTTAAGAGAGGTCAAAAAATGTGAGTGGCGTGGGTAACAATTTGAGGCGAAGCCGAAAATTGTTATTAAAGACGCCACGAGCAAAATAAACAATGTTGCATACAATACTTTTTCTGCGACCAAACATTTATTTTTAAATAAAATTGTAAATTTGAGAAATATTGTTAGTCAAACACAATTTTATCAATAATCAAGTTCGGGCGGGAGACGTCAAAATTAAAAAAGAAAGCTCCTCTATGGTTTACTCTTCATCGGATTTTTTTTTAAATTAGGTTGGCAGCCATGTATTTCATAAAGTCTTGTATACACGAGGTGTCTTAAAATGCAAAAAACGCACTGCGTGTAAACCCGAATGCGTTTATAGGGAATAGACAATACCTATATTCTTATCTTGACATCTGTAAGGTTAACGGTGTGTTCACGACCATGTAAATGACAAATAAAAGTACGGGAGTAGAAATAAACATGTTTATGTTACCCTCCGTCAAGTCATTTATAAAAATTATAAAATATCATAGAAATTGATCCAAAGAGCTTTTCATAAGAACATTCTACACCGTATACCTATTAGTACTTTTAGACAAATAAATAGTTGTTTGTTCCGTACGTCCGTACTCATTCTCGGGTTCCGTAACAACTTTAGGTCGTAAAGGTCGCCCGTTTACGATCTCCGTGTTTCCGCGTCTCAAATGACGTATTTTATACTTCTAGTTAGACTTTCCAGTTAGAGCACTGGTTCCACTAACGGCGATGAACGGGAGACGAGTAGCGTTTTAGGCCGCTTGGTCACACCAGCGGCCTCGCGAAAAACGAAATTCGTGTATTTCGAGGATTTATCTCTCTCACTCTAATGACGCCATCGTTTGAGTGACAGAGAAAAATCCTCGAAATTTACCAATTTCGATTTTTGCGGTAGAAGGCCAGATGCGTGTATAGCACGTGCATGTGCGCGTTTGCGTGGCGTGCGCGTTGAAGCGTAATCATCATCATCATCATCATCAACCGCCTATAATATGCCACTGCTGGACGAAGGCCTCTTCTATTAAACTATGCGTATAGACGCATTAGGAGGTAAATGCCCATAATCGCCACGCTGGGCAAGCGGATTGGCGATCGCAGTAATGTGTCTACAGTGATAACGCTGCTGCCCATCATCAATCGTTATCAAAAATGGTCAGTGACACTTCAACCCTTAGTCGAGCCTGACGACACCCGCAGGAGTTGGGGTGGTGACAAATGTATTCTTACTGCCGTCACCACGCGGCCCGTAAGTGAATGTCCGAAGCGTAAGTGAATGTCATATTATGCTGCGGCCACGACATTGGTCTAAGGCGACCGGCTTAGCGGAAAACCATACGTGCGAGATATTCCCATATCGGCATGGCAAGGCGACCAGCGGCGAGCGAATCCATGAGTTGGAGCGGGATGCCGATATGGGTAGGCCCTCTCGCGCGTATGGCTTTCCGCTAAGCCGGTCGCCTTAGACCAATGTCGTGTCCGCGGCATAAGACTTCAATTGAGATGTCTTTTTTAAGTACATTTCCTGAGGTTGTTAATTCTAACCCAGGCTTTTCTGGGACAGTCATCGTGATATACTTACATCCGACTGAAAGAGGCTATTAACATTGGAACACTAAAGTACGCATACTAAGCTTCACACCTTAGTGCCCATTAGGTGACACGACTTACCTGTCACTTGTGTTATAAACATAAGGGGTCTATTTCTCGAAAGCTTGTAACTTGTAATACAAGCGTAAGTACTTGGGCCTATGGCATATCAAATGACAACTAATAACCTCCTAAGGCCCCAAGTCCTTAGTAATAATTAGCCCAAAGTAATAATTAACTCACGTGACGTGGGCGCTCACTATGGGCCTGATCAAAAAGCTCAGTCACTGAAAGGGTAATGGAGAGAGCAATGCTCGGAGTTTCCTTGCGTGATCGAATCAAAAACGAGGAGATCCGCAAGAGGACCAAAGTAACCGACATTGCTCGCAGAATTGCCAGACTCAAGTGGCAGTGGGCTGGGCACATCGCCAGAAGATCAGATGGTCGATGGGGCCCGAAACTGCTGGACTGGCGACCACGTACCGGAAGACGCAGTGTGGGCAGACCTCCCACAAGATGGTCCGACGACCTGGTCAAGGTCGCGGGAACCCGCTGGAGGCAAGCAGCGCAGAACCGGTCATATTGGCGATCATTGGGGGAGGCAAAAGATGTCCAGCAGTGGACGTCTTTTGGCTGAAATGATGATGATGATGATGATGATGATGATGATGAATATTTAACTTGGTGATTTAGACCCAGCTTCTTCAACTGCTGTAAAGTCATAGCATACTACACGGTCCTACCAGTAGGACACCCAGCCAGGACTACCAGTAGGTAGTTTATACAAAAGATGACATTTTGTTTTCAAATTTCGCACCAAGATACTAAATTAGACGTAATGTTTTTTTTTCAATTCAATTTGTCCAAAAAGGCATCATAAACTGATAGTAAATATGCCCCAAAGCTGTTGGTGGCAAGTAAGCTGTTAATGTTTGGGCCTGGATGAGTATAAAACAATAGTACTACTGGTAGGACCGTGGTTTGCAATGTCTAGGAGCCAAATTTCACCTTGGGCCTTAGTAGGATCATCATGATCATCATTTCAGCCAAAAGACGTCCACTTAGGAGGATAATACAAGAGAAAGTCACTTTCTCGTAATACAGACAGAAAAGAGACTTGTGTTTGTAAAATTAGTTGTGATTTGTTATGCAATAGGCCCCGTATCTAATTAACAGTGTTAAAAAGTGACTCTACCACCCACATGTATTACAAGTTACAGGCTTTTGAGAAACGGGCCCAGGGTTGTGGGTTGTGGCCGCGCGGTGACCGTAGTAAAAATAGATTTGTCATCACCCCAACTCTTCCCGTGGGTGTCGTAAGAGTCGACTAAGGGGTTTCAAGTGTTCACATACACACATCACATCATCAGCCTATGATAAGTAGGTAGTCCACTGCTATTAACTATATTATACACGTAGGCCTCTCCTATTAACTATGCGTATAGACACTATAGACGTATTAGGAGGTAAATGCCCATAATCGCCACGCTGGGCAATGGCGATCGCAGTAATGTGTCCACTATGATGACATTGATGACGCTGCTGCCCATGATCAATCTTCTATCAATAATAGTCATTGACATTTAAATTGAACTGTTACTGACCATGTATTTATTAAAAAGTAATGATGGACAGCAGCATCATCATAATGGAGTGGACTATTGCGATCGCCAGCCCGCTTGCCCAGCGTGGCGATTATGAGCATTTGAACTTCAATAAAAATCAATATGCTGGCACATTGCCGCAAGTTTTGAGACGCAACTATTGGTAAGAGTGAGAGACAAATATTTGTAACTCTTTCTTTGCACATAATTTTGTTTCAAAGCTTGCAAATTGTAAATTCAACTTCAGACACTTTATTGAGTACTAGGTACCTACACTATAATCTAAGGAAGATTTACTTGGTGCTTGGTGGGTTTTGCAAAGTGGGCGCTTTTATATGGTAAATATTTACTTATATATGAAAATAAAATATTTACTTAGGTAGGTAGGTAGTAGGTACTCGTAATCCGGCAAATATACTTTTTGCCCCGAATCGACTTTAAAGTTTAAAACTTCAACATATAGCAATATCAAAACGCCGACCGCCCCGGAAACAATTGAACAACGCATTAAAACTTAACCCGTTCGCTGCTAGTTCCCAAACTTTCCCTCAGGTGTTCTGCCTGTTCCCAATGTTTACAGAGCCGTGGTCTCGGGCGAAACTTACTGGTAACACGAATGGAATGAATGACATTATAAAGAAGAATTCAACAATTCTGCCAGAAAAATCTACAAAATAGAAGAAACGGACAGTGAGTCAGAGGAAGAAGTAATGAATGGCAATCGAAGATAACGACCCACACCGGTGCGACGACGTGCATCATCACAGCAACGCTCTCCCTCAATGACATAACCCTTCCTCCTATTTTCCTATATCGGCTTAAGGCTGCATAGTCGGCCGATTCTAAACTTCCTACCCATCCCAGAGCGTGTCTACCCCTAAAAATACCGCGTGCCCCCTGGTATGCCGGCTTGTCCGGAGCAGGCTTGTTCCTGGCTGGGTGTGGTGCCTATGTTCATGTTCATGATCACGTGGTGACGATGTCGGCACTGTCAGCAGTAAGGATACATTTCTAATCACCCCATCACTTCCCGATGGTGTCGTAAGAGTCGACTAAGAGATTGAAGTGTCGCTGAACATTAATTTATTATAGGCGGCACCACGATCATAGTCGACAATCAAGTGCAATAATATTTTCAGTACAGATGGCGCTTTTTTTACGCGCTAGTGTGAGAAGTGGTTCATTTTACGTCAGGTCGAACGAAATCTTCGGATGGCCATAGGTATGTACTGAAAAACGTGTACGAAAGACACGTGCGAAAACAAAATTCGTAACTCTTGTCGATTTAAAGCTTTTATCTCCACTTGCTTCGAACTTAATTTTTTTCGCACTTGTATCGTATGTTCGTACATAGGTAGGTTCCTAGTAGGGTTAGGTAGGTCGTCCTACCTAACCCTACTAGGTCCTACCTACACCTACCTAGGACCTACTAGGTCGTAACCTACGTATCGAAAGTATACTCTAATAAATATGTTACGACGTTCTTATTACACGGAATTAAACTGCACTAGGACTTTTTTAGAGCATTATATTTTTATATAAATCTTATTTTGCCATTGATTGGACACTTTGGACAGTGTGGAAACTGCAATCACCAAATCGCTTACCCCGCGTGAAAATTATGGGCATTTACCTTCTATGCGTCGATACTTACGCACAGGTATTAGGTGAGGCTTATGTCCAGCAGTGGACTGAGACTGGCTGTTAGTGTGATGCGATTTCAGTAAAAACCAGCCAGATAGCCGGTGTATTTTATTGTTACGTTTGTGGGGTGGGTTTTCTATAGAAAATGTATAAATAAGCAACTAATTAAAACTGATACTTTAATTACTAATTAAAATAACAAACACTAAACTAAAACAGTAATCACACACTAAACACTTCACACTGGTCCACTTTTACACTCTCAAACTCGCAGTCTTCGCTCTGAGTTATCTCTTCGCTGTCTCGATAGAAACTACTACTCGGCCGGGTCATGCTGTGCATTTATACCAGCCACTCAAATCTACAAAGTACGAGAAGATTCGACTCTAGAAAAATTCCGAGTTAGGTGCGCGAACATTCTAGAGTATCGCTGTCTCTTTCTACAGGTTTCTCTTTCACACCCGTCCAGAATGTTCTCTCTATAGCTGTCTCGTTCACATCCTTCCAGAACATTCTCTCGTGCTGTCTCTATCTAATAGTGCTTTCTCTTTCACTCCTATGGGAAATTTAGCTATATACCGATTTGTACTTTTTATCATGCCACCGGCGTAACATTATAAATAGAAAAATATTTTAACATTCGAGTGCCCGAAAAAAATTTAGAGGGCGTTTTGCCCATTAGTCCAAGGGTTTCTGGTGGACATTTTAGGTTAATATTGTGAATTAAAAAAAGATAACAAACGACCCCACTTAACCGTCATTTCAATTTGGGAAACGATGGACCAAACACCAGGTAGAATATCGTTTAACACCCAAATCACAAGTTTTAATTGAGCTTTCTATGAGATTAAGCTGTTTGTGTGAGAAAACCCCATGATATCTATTTTGTATTTTGATATGAATACCTATTAGAGAGTACTGTCAGTTTTCAAAGTCATGTATCCGCTTTTTCACCTTACTGGGGTGAAAAAGTGGATACATGACTTTGTAGCTGACCGTACATTTTATCTTAGATCGAGCACCCAACTCGCTAGCATTCGATAAGCAACGAGAATAACACAATTCCCGTGTTTAAAATTGTCTGATACATTTTTCATATTTCAGTTGCAAAATCTAGTTGGACTTGTTCTTTTTCGATTGTAACTCGAAAGCAAATGTGACTGTGCGAGTAGATAACTTTATTTTTAGTTCCGTCGGAAAATTGCATTTGATGGTCGCGGTCCTATTGTAAGTGGGTGAAGTTTTGATCGGATTTTATAGTGGGATCGGAAATGATAAAAAATCTGCGACCATATACAGTGTGTAAATCTAATACGGGCGATCAATTAAACCAGGCATGGGATTCATTAGTGTAATCATGGATTACAAGGTTTTTTTAAAGTTACTCTTAATTATGACCTTGGGACGGATGGTATGGAATGCTATGGTATGGGATGCTACTTGCGTAGACACCCTGGCACCGTCCCATCTTCAACGAACTACGTTTAAGGCAGCCGCTGCGGCTGAAAATGCCGAATTTTTAAAACGTAATAAATATAAGGGCCTCGGCAAAGAGTACGATTTTGTACCGTTTGACGTAGAAACTTTAGGTTCCTGGGGCCCCAGCGCACGCAAATTGTTTGCTGAGATCGCGAAACGTCTGGTTGATGTAACTAAAGACCGAAGAGCTGGCGACTTCCTCGCACAACGCATCAGTATTGCGATACAGCGAGGAAATGCCGCCAGCATCCTCGGTACAATGCCACAAGGGCCAATCTTAGATATAGGTTAGGTTAAGTAGATTAGTTAGATTTAATCTATGTACATAAATTGTAGTTTTGAAAATAAATATATTTAAAAAATTATGACCCCACAGATTTTTTTTAAGATTATCGGAGCAGCAATGTAGGTACGAACATTTGTTATTGTTGACATGTCAGTTATGTCATCTGCTTTTGAAATTAGCTGTCAATGAGTGTTTAACTCGCGTATGTTGCTCTACATTGCGCGCCGAATTATTTTGTATGGAAAATTTTGTAGCTCTAATTTTAAGTAAAAGTTATTTGAATGTACTTATTATGTCGTAAACTAACACCCGTTAAGAGCTTCGCCCGTATTAGACTTACACCCTGTATAACATGGACGTCTAACGCCAGCTCAAAAATGCCCCCAAAACCAATTGTTCAATTGTGCCAAGATGGGCAGGACATAGACATAGCGCTTTTCGTGACACCGCGCATATTTCGGCGCAACATCTTTGACATATGTTTATTGAATATCGCCAATCAAAACTTCGATGGACCAATCACAACTATTTTTAAATGGCGGTTTAAGTTTTTATAGGTTTATATTCAAATTCATTTCCGTGATGCATTGAACAGGGGGTGACACTTGTCAACTAAAATTCAGGACCGTTTTTGAAAGGCAATTTAGTATGGCGTGCGGCTTCCATGTTTTATTTGTTCGTAGTAAAAAATATATTATCCCTTCGCATGTCTAAGCATGACCGTATGACATACGGTACTGAAACGTGGTCGCTTACTATCAGGGTTGGGCAGTATTTCAATTACTTATATTTGAAATACGTGTTTTGTATTTGTATTTCAAATACTGCTAGACAGAGTATTTTATTTGGTATTTCAAATACTATATTTCATAACCAACTATTTTAACTAATATTGACGTTAATTTCCCCTCTGAACATTCAGATTTTTTTATTGCTCTAAGTCAAGCCGTACCCCTTGAATGTCATTATTGACCGGTCATTTATTGAAAGTGATGGTCACTTTGCAACTCTACTTAGTCACAAGTAATGTTTGATACAGTCGCCATCAGAGTTCATGATTTCTAGTTTCGTGATCATGATAATAGGGTCCAATGGGAAACTTTGTTCAGAAAGACCATTTTAACATAATATTTTTCATAGTTGGGATCCCGTAATCATACTGTATACAGATGAGTGTCGTAACGAACCATTGCCTACTAATAATAAGGCCTATGCCTAAGAAATAAAAGGGACAAGACGATATTTTATAGTTCACTATAAATCGTCGTTCTCTTTTGTTTACACGGGGGCGCTTAACTTTTGTTCATTCCTATAGCAGATAGCTCTCGATGGGACGAGTGCCTAATACCTACGTAAGTTGACTAAGGGATTGAAGTGCCACTTGGAAGATTGATGATGGACAGCAGCATCATCATAGTGGAAACACTACCTACTGCAATGCTAACAGTTTGCCTAACGTGCCGATTAAAGGGTATCACCTCCTAATGCGTCCATATATCATCATCACCATCATCATATCAGCCGAAAGACGTCCACTGCTGAACATAGACCTCCCCCAAAGATTGCCACAATGACCGGCCCTGCGCCACCCGCATCCAGCGGACTCCTGCGACCTTGACCAGGTCATCAGTCCACCTTGTGGGGGGCCTACCCACGCTACGCCTTCCGGTACGTGGCCGTCACTCAAGAACCTTCGCGCCATCGGTTCTACGCGTCCATATACTAATGTTTAAATTCTGGATAGGTAGTATACATAAAATATACTCCTACTGAATTTAAGTTAAGCTTATTTGTGTGTATTTTAAGATTTTTAAGTTGATTTCGAGCCTCGTTCGGCGAGTAAAGCATTTATTATTTGCGGCTTTTCTATTCGAAACAAGAAAAAATTCTGTCGGCTATCCTGTGTTTAAGAAGAAATACAAAACCCATTCGGCTACTACTGTTTTAATTTCTTTATGAAACTAAATGCATAATGATTTAATGACAGACATTCATTAGGAAGAAACACAACCATCTTGTGCATTAATTATTTGATGTACAAAGGTAATGAATTGTTTTTGTGAAATAATAACATAATATGCCTACTTATAACGGTCTTAATTTTTAAAACTGTACAATTTATATACATAAATTAAATCTAACTAACATAACCTATATCTAAGATTGGCCCTTGTGACATTGTACCGAGGACACTGGTCCCATTTCCTCGCTGTATCGCCATACTGATGCACTATATGAATTTAGAGAAACTAATGATTACATAAACAGGTCTTATCAAATAAAAATCAAGTACCTATAAAGTCCAGGAACCCTATTGAATGTAATTATTCTCATTACATTTTATGGAAAAGCCCTACTGTCACAATTGTTTCATTCAGGTAGACAGAAGCTGGAATCAAGTTGTGGCAGTACCATGAAATTGGATATTAAATTTCTGTGAAAATACGATAAGATAGAAATGTAAGATTTCAATACAACAGTGGGTCCTAGCCCCCATATCTCGTCTTTCTTTAATCTTTTTGATCAACAATCGAAAGTGAAGGGTAACTGCGAGTTGCAGTCAAACATTAGATGTGCTAAGGTCGGAGAACTATGATTTTGACTTTGTAGAGACCAAACAGTATTTTCGTCCACTGTAACCTTCAGAGAGAATATAGCCATAAGACCCGTTATTCCGCCGTCACCGTCATAAAACCTTCAATGCATACAAAAAACTTCATTTTCAATATCCCACGGTCGGTCGAACGCCAATATGTCCTTCGGGGTTGGCTCTAAAACATATTTTACGGCGAGGCCCGCGATCGGGTCATGTGGGACCCAGAGAGGGGAGCCAATTCAGTTAAAAGTAGACTGACGATGCACGCTCTTGTCTACGACTCTAATAACCAGAGATCGGACAAATATGCGTCATTGCTCGCAATAATATGGACATGACTCCGAAGTTGATTGAAAAATTAATCATTTAATCACTTTCAGAAACCTTAAACCTATTTGACACCAGTAACTGTGAAAACCTTTGTAAATAGTCACCTCAAAGTTTCGAAATCAAATTTCAAGAAATTATTCGTTTAATTATTCATTTAATCAAGTTTTGAGTCATATCCATATTATTGCGAACAATGACGCACATTTGTCCGATCTCTGCTAATAACATAATTATGTAGATGAACCCCCTTCATAAACATCTGTCTGCTAACTTAGCAAGCCACTAAGGATTCTTTGTCCCTTTCGGTCTTATCAATATGTCCAGAAGAGTGAAAGGAACAAACTATACTTAGCGGCTGGTTAAGTTAGAAGACGTTCATTTGATGTCATGTTTTATGGTGATGTGAGTAGTCTAGATAGTCTTAACTTTATTATTTCATATTATAGAACTTAGAAATACTATATTTCATACAGAATAATAGAACTTTATCTCAGTTTTATCGTCGTAACTTTCAATTTATAAAATAATAAAGTTCTTTATACAATCTAGGCACAGTACACTTGATGATGTAGCATGGTGATTTAACGTTTATCGTTGTGAATAAGACTGCTGTTACGTTTTAATGAATTGAGACGACAAACGACGACGATAATGACAAACATCTGGTCTACTACCACAAACTCCGAAATCCGCAAATTTCGAGGATTTTTCTGTCACTCCAACGAAGGCGTCTTTAGTGTGACGGAGAGAAATCCTCGAATTTTGCGGATTTTGGAGTTCGCGGTAGGGCCGCTGTATCATAAATGTATGATCATATATCATCGTGCTACAAACGCGCGTTTTTATCTTTCGCACTGGCTGTTCTCCCTCCGTATCATAGGGTAGTTTACGGGGTGTCTATCGCGTCACAAGTCTATGGCCTAATTCGTTCGGGACGAATCGGGTGCGATATTTAGAGGGTTAATAAATGGATCGCATTAAGGGTTGATAAGATTCTCCGGGATAGATTGAACTAGATTGCTTTGGGATTAAGATTATGCATTTTCATCCAAGAATGTATTCTATCTTTCGCGATTAACTTGAGATTATGACACATGATGGCCAGTGGTCTCACTGACAAAGGGAATGTACAGTCAAAGCCAAAATAAGGTGTACACAAAAATGTTCAAAAATATGTCCCAGTGCACTCTAATTCTGTGTAATAAGAAAGTCGTAACAAATTTATGTGCGGATTCTTTCGATACTTATTTTTGCACTTGACTGTACCAAGTTGTTTTCTGCTCACCTTTTATAAATAGTTTTTGATGATCGCCATTTATAGGTAGCGTTTCTTAAAAACAAGCAATACATTCAGAAATTACTAGAGTTTGATACCTAGTTGACTAGGCTTTGGTATATTTTTGAATAGGCCCTTTATGATATAAAGTCAAAACCAGTAATTTCGCTCCGTAAACAAAGACTACGCTATAAAACATTGAGCGCTCTTCTTTATTAATCAGTATCTCCATAATATTCTCACCTGGCCAAATAATTAGATTAATTAATTATTCATTCGGCTCTTTTCAGCACCTATTTAAACTTCAACCTGACCGTCTGAAATCGTAAACAAAAAACAAGCGGTTTTATCGTCAGAATTAAGGACTGCGTAAAAAACATTAAAAAGTTACCCTCATAATAAAATTATGGGGCCAATGATTGATTGCTGACCTCTGGCCTTTGGCCCTTAATCAATTTGGGTCTGGGACAGCGGCCCTACATATAATTCGCTTAAAATCAACTCATAAACAAGTTTATATGGCTAGAAGACCTTCAGCGGATCGACGAATCCTAATTTTCGAACATCCATCTTTATCACACCGATAACGCGTTCCTAAAAGTGATAGAGATAGATGTTCGAAATTTAGGACTTTAGAAATTCACAGCAGACCCTCTAATATTGATATTGAGTTACAACTATCCCTCTATTCGTACGTGAGCTAAATATTTCGTCCATAATGTCTATAGAAATGTAGACCCTAAATCCTACTACATTAGAGTAGTTTTTAACGAAATTCAGCGATCACGTTACGTCCTTTTGAAATATTGGTTGTGAGATATGAGAACATAGTTTAGGGTTGCTAAATTCGGATATCAGACTCATAAATAGCGCAATTGTACTAATTTAGTGGTCTCAAGGATTTCCTGAAAATACTTTTACAATGTGACTATTTACGTGCAAACTCTCTTCCTTCGTAACAAAGTTTAACAAGTTTCCAACTGACTTTACTTTCGTACAGTGCTTTTGATTAAGTACCAAATAGTGTAGAGAATTTTCTGATCAAATCTTAAATAATTTGAAGTGCATGAAATTATGATGACGCATATCAAAATAGCCACACTTGTCCTCAAATATTGATGCATGAAATAAACGTGAAATATCTGCTTCATGTAACCATATAACTTACGAAAACCATAAAACTACATAATAGCTCTTGTTCTTTGAGCTAGTATTATTTCAAGTGCTGTCATTCAGTTAACCCTTATATTGTAGATATAAGTACCACATAAATCACATATTTTTGACCCACAATTTGTATTTTTTATTGCTTATATGAGGGTTTTAAAGTCAAAGTCTCATAACGATTCTTCAGTATCTTTTATTTTAACCAAGCTCCTTATAAAATAACATTCATAATCAATTCAAAAAGCCCACACGTCAAGCCACTTTAATTTATCTAAGTACACCAACATTTTAATCTAAGTGAAATGCATTTTCTCCCATACAGTATTTTATGGGGCAGAACCCTCCCGAGTGTAATTTTTGTTACAACCCTCTAGCCATATTTATGATGGACCGGCTTAGAAGCTATCGGAACGTTAAAATTTATATTGTGAAGCATGCAACCGGAGATTTTAGCTCTTAATGTTGGGAATTTTCAAGGAAGTAGTATTTTACACATCTTGTATCGACTACCAACAGTATTCTCAGTAATTCATTTTTAGTTAAAGAATGACTGCTTTTGAGGGTTTCGAATTACTCTTAACGTGAGACTCAAACGTATTCATTAAATAAATAAATATTTTGGTACATCTTTACACAAATCAATCTAGTCCCACGGTAAGCTAAATTAAGGCTTGTGATGTGGATACCAGGTGACGATATATACAGTGTGTGGTCTTTAACACGGGAGAAAAATGAAATGAGTGACTCCTTAGACTATCAGCAATAATCCTGTAAAGGTCCCGGTGTTTCAAAGTGGTTAAGTTCGGAGATATTGTCATTCAAAGCTATGGACCTTTAGCCTGGATCTTGGCATCACGATGTCGTAGCTTGTCAGTCGCAAGACATCTTGATAGTATACCAGGTAGGAAGTCATAACAATAATTTTGTTTGCATTTTTACACTAATTTGATACGGTTTTAAAAAAAAAAATGTTCATTTTCAATGATTCAAAAATGATATGTTATTGATAACTTTTAATTCAAGTAAATGAACCCATAATAATGAAAAATACATGAACAAAAAATTACATTTTTTTTTTTTTAATTACAATATGTGGAAATGATTGTTGATCAGCTTATTAATGCACCGTTTAAATTTTCACCCCGGTTGTAGGCCACACACTGTATAATAGATAGATACTTAAATACATAGACAGCCATGACCAAGGAACAAATATTTGTGATAAATAAATACACCAATAATGCCCTCGCCGGGATTCGAACCCGGAACCTCCAGCTTCGTAGGCAAGGTCACCTCCAGCTTCCAACTAGGCCACGGAGGCTGACAAAATTAATTACCTAAGTCTAAGTCGTAGATTTCTCGACATGTTTCGATCCGTTAAGAGGTCCTCGTTAGGCTATCACTCGACATGTCCAGTACTGGTTTGAAACTTATCATGAGTAACCAGGTTTGGACATTGCAGATTTATCATTTTACATTAATGATTATGGTCATTACCATCAATTTTAATTTACACTTAAGTATTAATATTTTTTGTTATAGAAATCAATCATCATGGAGAGAAGTGCCATGGCGCCTCAAGGCATGGTGGTTACGCCTCACCACCTCGCCAGTCAAACTGCTATCGCCATCCTTCGAGAAGGCGGTACAGCCATGGAAGCCATGGTAGCCGCAGCAGCGACCATTGCCGTGGTGTACCCTCACATGAACAGCATCGGTGGAGACGGCTTCTGGTTAATCATACCGCCACACAGTGATCCAGTTGCTATCGAAGCTTGCGGTGCAGCTGGTAGCCTTGCCAACGTAGATTTCCTGGCACGGCAGAAAAGCATACCTTTTAGAGGAATCAAAGCAGCTCTGACTGTACCAGGAACCATAGGCGGCTGGCAGGAAGCTTTAAATTATGTTCGAGAATCTGGTTACCAAAATATGTCAGTATCTCGACTGCTAGCTGATGCTATCAAGTATGCGGAAGATGGATTTCCAGTTTCAGGATCTCTTAATCTAGCTTTGACAAGAGCAATTAACTTCGATGACAACACGGAGACTTTTAAAGAAATCTACCAAACGAACGGTAAAATTTTGAAGGAAGGTGAAACTTTGTACCAGAAAAAACTGGCAAATACGTTGAGATTGTTATCTGAGGAAGGCTTGAACAGTTTTTACCGAGGCAAAGTAGCAGACCTGATTGCAGAAGACATGGTGGCCTTAAATATGGCTATAACAAGAAATGATCTAGTTAATTATAAGGCTATTAGAAGGACTCCGTTACGGATGCTTCATAAGAAAGGAATTTTATTTAATCTTCCACCCCCAACACAGGGAGC
This sequence comes from Thaumatotibia leucotreta, assembly GCA_025490895.1. Taxonomy (NCBI): domain Eukaryota; kingdom Metazoa; phylum Arthropoda; class Insecta; order Lepidoptera; family Tortricidae; genus Thaumatotibia; species Thaumatotibia leucotreta. The sequence continues at coordinate 50,111 of JALPQI010006162.1, forward strand.
TGTATCTTTGGCCATTTTAGGAATGTTAGATAAGTTAAATGTTGACGGTAAAAATGAAGGACATTTTATACATACAACTGTTGAAGCCACCAAACAGGCTTTCAAAATGAGAGACGAATACATAACCGACCCAAAATATATGAATATATCAAACCCGCAAAGTTTGTTGTCTGACTCAATGCTAGACAATATGATAAAGAATATTAAAGCTGACACAGTGACCTCTGCTGGATCAGGACAAATTCCTGGAGATACAATCTGGATGGGCATAATGGACAACAAAGGGTTCTCAGTATCATTTATCCAAAGCATCTACCATGCCTTTGGCAGTGGCGTTGTTTTGCCTCAAACTGGGATAATATTGCATAATCGCGGCACAGCTTTCGTTTTGGACCAGGACCATCTGCTGTCTCTGAAACCGGGAAAAAAGCCATACCACACATTAAATCCTGCAGCAGCAAAGCTCGTTGATGGAAGGGTGATGGTGTACGGAACACGTGGAGGAGATGGTCAGCCTCAAACCCAAGCAGCTATCTTTCACAGATACGCTGTCCAAGGTCTTGGCTTGCAGAAATCTGTGACAAGTCCTCGTTGGGTATATGGTAGGACAGTGGGGACTCTCCACGATCGACTGCTTTTAGAAGACAGATTTAGTAATGAAACAGTGGAGTATTTGAGGAGTAGAGGTCATGCGATAGATATGTTGCCATCGTTTAGTGAGGACGTAGGGCAGGCGGGAGCTCTGGTGAGGCACCCGAATGGAATGTTCGAAGGGGCAGGAGATCCTAGATCTGATGGTAATGCCGCTGGTTTTTAAGCGTCTTGTCTTACCCAAGGAGATCATGGGCAAAAAATTAAGGGTCGGATTTGACGTAGATTTAGATAAATGTATCTTACCCCTTTAAAATGTTGATTATGTAGAAATTTTGAAATGTTATTGTTCTATTTGTGGATAAACTCTTTAATTTTTTTGTACATATTAAGTTTAGTAAGTTAACTGGAATGATTATTTTTAAGATAAGGCTATTAAATAATTATCTGAAAATTAAACAGACTGAATTTTAAAAGATACTAAGTAGAAATAAATAAGTTTGTTGTGATTAGGATTACAAAAATGAATCAGTTAAATTTTACTGGCAGATTTTTAGAATTATGCACCAAAGATGAATAATAACTGGCAACTCTCATTCCAAAAGCATATTTACCTGTCTCCAGTTAATTATTTCCGACATCAACCGCGATAAAGCACGTACCCAACTGAATGGAATTCCCTGAACTTCCACTATTGAGCGCTTTCCACCTGGATAGGAATAAAAATTAAAACTGTACGAACGATTTTAAATTAGACAATCTTTTTGATATATACCAAAGCTTCCTGAGCACTGCCCGCCAATAACTCACGTTTATTGGAAAGATAACGGAACGAACAAAGAACGGAGGGTGTAAATCAAAATCCGCCATTTTGGAATCATATCACATGGGTGATTATAACATGGCGGGTCCGATTGTTTAGCCGTCATTTATTTGTTTCCGGAACAATGGATATTTTAGAAAGGTGTAACAATCTCTCACATTTAAATTAATCTCAGAGTATACACTTAAAATAAAATATGGCACATTTTCTTTTTTTAAATATATATAACCTGAATTATTTCACGTCTCAGAATTGGAAAATATTGTAGAATATTGTTTCTGAGGTAAATTTAGGTAGCTTTATAATTTTTTATTTCTGTAAACAAAAGTAGGTGCCATATGGCACCGCTAGGTCACAATGGGTTAAATCAGTGACCAGACAAACACCAGGTTTAGATAATAACTATAATAAGTTTTTTGATAATAAGACGAATTTATAGAATGGACTGTTTATTGTAATTACACTTTTACAATAGTTGATTGTGTTAAATAAAATACGTAATAGATTGAATGAAGTTTAATTTCATGGGAATATTCTGGAAGTCTGTCCGTAAAATTATAATCCAGCCAATTATATAACACCTTTAAAGTAATTTAGTCTTTATTAAGTCCCCAGTGGTAAGGTACGTTTTGAGAAAGGCTGGTGAAACTTCGTCACCAAGGTACCTTAACGTATTCATATTGTATTCTGATATATAAATGTCTTAAATTAAATGTAACTTACCTAACCTATAGGTTAGCCACAAGGGCCAATCTTAGATAGATCTAAGATTGGCCCTTGTGGCATAGTACCGAGGATGCTGGCGGCATTTACTCTCTGTATCGCAATGCTGAGGCGTTGTGCGAGGAAGGCTTGTGTCTTTGAGACTAAGCGATCTGTATCTGAATCACAGGTAACAAAAAAAAATCAAATTGAATAGGTAGGTACATAAAAAAATGTCGTCCCTTCTGAAACTTCTGAGTCCCAAAAGCTGACATTTAACGGGAATGGCACTTATTTTTTGGCCACACTGTATATTTCATTTTTACAGTGCCTAATGAGGAAAATTAAACGTGAACCTGCAAATTACAGAGCGAAAAGCATATATTTCTGAAACCGCCGCCATGATGTCCCATCTGTTGAATTTTAAATAATACGCTCATTAAATTACTCATTTTTAATTCCGTACCTCCCTGATTTTATTATAGTTACGTATCCATAGTACCACATCCGTTGATGCGTGGTGAAATCACGTGTAATTTATTATTATTCATCTTTTATTTATTGGAACACAATACACGGTGGTCGCGAGCGTTGCCAGAGATTTTAACGGTGTATCATATCATATATTATAATATAATAGAGTCAGAGATTATAAAATTTATTTCGAAATACATAAACTTATTTTTTTGCCCTCTGGCCGGCAAACAGCACTTTGTCTGTCGCTGGGCTAAACTAAGTTGCCGCCTGCCGGCTCGGTTGAGCAG
>JALPQI010006163.1:0-52706 GCA_025490895.1 Thaumatotibia leucotreta
TCAATCAACGAACGTCCGCGTTATCAAAAATATCAATAAATACTAAATTATATCTGCGATCAATAGGGCAAATAGCCTCTAATAATTAAAAAATGTAATTGTTGCTAAACTCGTACTTTACTCTGATGTATCAATACCTTTATTGAACTTTGTGTTTTGTCCATAATTGTCTATGGTTAAGTGATGATCACAAATAGTTTTTCTTATTAATCTGTACTCGTCATATCAAATATATTTTTTAATTAAATTAAATTTATTGCTTACATTGTCAATAAGTCAAGGACTGTATCGAAGTTTGTTATTCGAAGTTTTACTGATTTACAAATAATTAATTAAATATTTTTTTATTTGCACCTCTGCAAAGTGAATGTAATGTTGTGTTAAATAATACAACCATTGTTTATAATAATTTATTACTCCTATCCGTTAAACTTTAACAACAAAATCAATAAACGGGTATTAATATTACAAAGCTTGTTCTCCTTCCACCATTTCTTTCAAATTTAGTAATTCAAATTGCCCACTGCCTTTAGTTTCTGTTCTTATTAATTCATCCAAAACCCTGAAATTACCCGGATCAATAAGGCAAATTATGTTAGCATTTCCAGAATCCCAATTTTCTTCTTCCACACTAGTAGTGTATTTTACTACTTTTTCTTTAGTCTTCCGAGCATCTTTGCCTGTAAGAAGTATCCTAACTCTCATCTGAGCTCTCTCCAGAGGAATCTCTTTCTTGAGTAGTTGAATTACATCAAGAGCTTGTTGTTTAGCATTTTTATTAACATTTACAGAGTAATGAATGTCCTTCATTGCTTTTTCTATAATAGAGACAGGGGTATGGCCTTTTGGTTTCTGGATTTATACACTTATCAGCCACAGTTGTTGCAATATCTTTAAATAAGGACTCTATCTGTGAATGTCTTTCTTTGTCCGACACTTGTAGTTCACCTTTTTCCAATATTTCTTTACATATTTCTGTTAGATCTTCCTTGGCAAACACTTTTACTAGATCTTCTTTCTTAGCCACTTGTCCTTTGGAAACATTAGTGAACACGGTATGTGTCTGTAGAACTTCATCTATATCTTTCTCTCTGAAAATAAACAGAAGATAATAATTATAGAACCACTTCATAAATGAACGAAGTATCATGTTATGGTTAAAATTAAATTATATTTTAAACTTACACTTTATTTCTCCACGACAATACTTTATTTCTGTAACATGCTATTTCAAATCGTTTACCACCTTTTTTTAACCTAACTATCGCCACATTCGTCAAACGTATTTGGTTAGTAGGTGTGAATATTTTCGACATCTTGTTTTCATGGGACGAACCAAACAGCAACAAAGTTAGTGGATATTAATAGTTCAATAATTTATAACGAAGAAAAGGAAACTAGATCAACTGGAGGAAATGACGAATTCTTCTCTCTCCTAACAAAAAAACAGAACATTTCTATCCGAAGTGCGCACAAAAACAAGTTCAACGAACTGTCATTCATGAAAGAAAGAATATTTATGAGAAAAAAAATACCAAAAATTTTAAAAACTAAATGTAAAACGGGTGTAGCACTACAGAAATGTAGTTTATCTGTGGAATATTACCGTCTTCTCAGATGTTGGTATCTCTGACGTCAATGATATTTTTATATCAAATGCTATGTCTTCCAATGCCTTTGCTTTACCGTTAACGTTCACAGTGTTGCATAATCTGTATTCAAATTGTCAGACGCAACACGACGTGTATTCCTTGACTAGAAGGCCGTCATTTTGAGTATATTTGTGTGTTTTGTCGGCAGTTTTATGTGATTCATCCTTAAAATGGCGAAATTGGTTGATATATACAACAGCGAAAAAGAACCCGTGATCAAACGACGGCAGTTGCCGCTTACTATTTATGATAATCTCACGGTAAGCAAGATCTATACTTTGACACTAGTGCCGTGATAGATTTATAATAATTAGTCATTGAATGTAAAAACAAAAAGAATGCTTAGATGGCACGACAAATATCTGCGTGGTTAACGGTTTTCGTCAACAAGGTGTCGATTTAGCTTAAGATCGCAACGATTGCTCGTCGTGAAGAATCATTGATTTCTACCAAAAGGAGCATGACATTTCATAGTTGACCTTATTAAGCTATTTAATTCCTTTGTTGAATGTTAACTATTGGTTGTTTGTGTGTTTTCAGATGATTATGGACTTGAATACGATGGGCTTGATTTGCGACAACCCGCAGGTGAAGGGGCGCGAGTACGAGGACTTCGTGCGCAAGTATAAAGTCCTCACGACAGAAGAACTGAAAGTTGCCCTCAGAGTCGACGCTACGGATATATTTAATGTCTTAAATCAAAGCATTCCATGTGTTGGTTGTCGGAGAAGGTATATTTTCGTAAATGATTTTTCATCTTTCATAATTTTAGCCCACTAATCTTAAATATGATTACTATCCAGTTATTTTTACAAAAAAGACAAATCTGTTGTTATAATTACGAAAGCGTTAAGCCAAATCAGCATTTATACAAAATATATGTGTTATATACAACTGTAAAACTAAATAATTTCTGGGAAGATGACTATACATGTTTCTTCTGTAGATATGAATTTATAATCCTCTTTACCTTGTAATGTCAAGTATAGAGGATTGTAAAGAAAATAATTACTCCAGATTTGGAAGAGGAGTGTTAAAACTTGTATTTTTTATGTAGTTTTAATTTGTATATATTTTGAAACTAACAAAAACTGAAACATCTGCTCATCTATTATCATTAAAGTTTTCCTCTCTACATTTTCAGTGTGGAACGTCTCTTTTACCAGTTATCAAAATCAGGTCACCCCACTCTGGATCCACTAATATTGGGCTCCGATGAAATTATGACCATTAGAGAAGATAAGATCATTCATCCACAGTCACTCGCCACATTGCTAAATGGACACAGGTAAGTTAGCAATACATTGATTATGATACATTTTCTTTTATAAAGTACTTTTGATGATTTTTTAAAATTTTATGATTAGAAGAATAACAGTTTCTGTCTAGGGTTTATGTTTTTTTTTCAGATCATATTTGTTAGGTTATAGAATAAATTTCTTTACGCATTTCTACCAAATGTAAGGTACTATTATGCAATTCCTATATTTTAAGATGAAGTGGGTAGATTTACGAAGAAATAAAACTTAAACCGCCATTTAAAAATAGTTGTGACTGGTCCATCAAAGTTTTTATTGGCTATATTATATTAGCATTTAGCAAAGATTTTGCGCTGTGCAATGTTAAGAAAAGCGCTATGTCCTGCCCATCTTATTTTTATTTTACTTTATATTTATTGGTTCACCAACAACTGTTACCCTATCATTAGTATTACTATGCATACTACAATTTGTTAAATTATGGCTAAGCGTAACAATTACTTAAAGGTAAACACCACACGCTTTAGATAATTACAATTAATTAAATTCCGCGTACAATTACTACTGATATTAAATACAGCTGTTAGTAAATACTTATTAACAACCTTTTCTAGACAATCTTAACTAAGTAGGAGTGGACAGAATGTTTAAATTGACGAGTCAAAGTGCATATCCATTATGTGGCTACAGCCATTTACCACTTTGCATAACCTTGGGACAGGCGAGTTGCTACCTTCTATCTTGACACAATTAAACAAATTGAGCATTTTTTAGCTGGCGTTAGACATCCATGATATGGTTGCAGGAGTAGATATATTTAAGGTTAACAATTGATTAATTACAAACAAAAGAGTGGTCCAAGGTAGACACCAATGGGAAGAGCTAAACAACCTTCTCTTAACAGCTCACTGAATTAAGAGACACTAATTCAGTATAATTATATAGATATTGTTGGTAATTTACGTATTTTCAGAAATAAAACACTTCAAGTACAAAATAAAGCTCAATAATCTAGATTTTCACTAATACACATGCTGAGCCACCATCCATTTCTTTAAGTTTGTTATCTGTTCTGTTACTGTGTATTTCTGCTCTTTGTACTTATGCAAACTTTTGGAATAAATTTCTTTATTATTATTATTAATAAGTCGGAATATTAGCTTGAATTACACAAAATCTATGAAGCAACATCCTTTGACCTTGACAGAATGCCCATGCTAGCCACATTCTCCTTAAAACTGATAGGAGCTGTTCACCATTAGACAATACCAGCGCTCCAATAAACCAGACTCACTCGAAAGAGATACCTTTTTCATGGAAGCGGGCATCTTTCCTGCGGACGGTTCTGAGACATACAAATTAGGTTATGACTACATAATTCTTAACAACTGGCTTATATTTGTCCAATTTCATATGTCCACAAGATTTGCAACCTATGTCATATAAAAAAATCTGTATGACACATGTAATAGGACTGTAGCGCTCATAAGGAGGGAACTTTTTGAACAAATAATGAGAAATACCAGAATCAGTGCTTACAATCAAAAATCCATCTTATAAATACCTAAATTCATGGTCATATTCCATTATTTCGGATAAATTTTAGTGATAAAGAAGATCTATCTGACTTTGAAAAATAATTGTATCCAGTAAATTGTTTTCAATCATGTTCTGTTCCATATCGAAAAAACCTACAATACATAGTCGTGACTCATTCTTTGAGATTTTTTTGATATTATACATTTCGTATCGCCTTAAGGCGCTAATACACCAGGATGCGTAACTAAGATGCTAATCGTGATTTGTGAACTACCTATGTATACTGTATTTGTCGCCCTAATAAGAAAAATGGAGAGAGAGAAAGAGAAAACAACGAGCGTCAGCGATTGCCAACTTGGTACATAGCTAAGATGCCAACCATGAATGAAAGGCAACCGTTTTTGTCACACTAATCAGAAAGAGTGTCAGGGAGAGAAGACTATGATATGCTACTGAGCGTTAGCGATTGGCAACTTGGCTACGCACCCAGTTAAGGGATTCCGACACCGAATATGGTTTAAGATATTTATTTCTCAAAAGATTTACATAAATCACTTACTGAGAAAACAATAATTTGCTTCAATCTAAATGGGGGGGGGGGGTAGCGTGCGAAAAACGACTACACAAACAAATTTTAAATTTCATTTAAACTTGAAATTTGGTACTAAATAGTCTCAGTAATTCGGATTCGAATAAAATGCAAAAAGTGGATCAAAGACCCTTTCCAGTATTTTGGACGTTGTCGAATTAAGAGTTCGTATGTGGAATCGTCAAGGGAAGCAATCAAAACTAGACTTTGACGTCTGTTTCATGAAGTCAAATTGTGATGGAGCAGATCTCCTCCTAAGCATACAAAAGGTTAAGGCGATGCCTAGGGTTTCCAGACTTTGTTTTGATATATACAGTATATTTCTATTTAAAGAGTGAGTATCCTATGTCCTTTTCCCACTTCTTAGCTACTTCCCTACCAATTTTCAGCCAAATCGGTTCAGCCGTTCTTGAGTTATAAATAGTGAACTAACACGACTTTTTATTATATATATATATATCGTAATCGTAAAGTACGTAGAGCTAAAATACAGTACAATACTACAGACCGTCTGGCAACTAGCGATACCCGCGTACTTTAGTGCTCAGGAGATTTCAGATTTCTCGAATCGTATCGGAGTTTAAAATCTCGAACACAGATGTCATATATACCATAGATCAAGCAAACGTATCTACTTAGCGTGTCAAATGAACTCAGTAAAATCTACTGAGTTGTCCGTCTTTAATCGCAGCTTGCAGCTTTCGGGCGTCAAATTTTGTAAGTTGAAGTGAATAAAAACATTAACAATGCCTCCTTAAGTAATATTAATTGCAACAACACAAAAAAATATGAGTACTCAAGGGCCTGAGACATATTTAAAATCATAGGCAAGTAACAACTTCAGTACAAAATCTGACACGGCCGCCATACAAATGAATGAACTTGTTTCTTCTATCCAAATCTAATTCTGTGATATCGAAGAATGCCGCAAGAGTTAGAAATATTCCGGGCTAATATAATATCCCCCACAGCAGCGGGATAGAATGCCTGGTGCTCCGCGGCGGGCGCTGGAAGAAGTCCCCGCGCTGCGCGCTGCACTCGCTAGAAGCGGGCGCGGCGCGGTGGGGCTGCGGCTGGGGCTGGGGCTGGGGCAACCGCGCGGCCTGGCGCGCCGCCTGGGACAGCATGCGCGCGCCCGCCCGCGACCACGTCACGCTCGTGCACTTCAGCACGCTGCACGACACCCTGCACAACTACCTCCGCAAGCATCGCTTCTGCGCCGACTGCAAGACTAAGGTACGATGTCGAACTTGTTTCCCGAGTGTTAGGACCTACAGTAGCTTACGCGGACGCACGCTCGCGGGTCCCGCTCCGGACACCCGCCGCGGGCCAGCGAGTACGCGACGGGCGCCCGTCTAACTTAGCGCTGAATTCAAGAAAAAAGTCCGCGAGCGTATGCCCGCTGCGTGAGCACGGAGCGGACGGATTAACGTCCGTCGCACGCGCCATGCCAGTTAGAGGTGTCTGTACAATTTCTTTGAAGTGTTATCCCCACCTGTTACGGCTATAACCACTTAATCGTTGGAGTGGTAACTACTAAGAATTCTTTTCCCAGTTGTTACCACCAAATATGTTGAAAATCGGCGTCCGAATGGGAACAGAAGCGTATAAAGTGACGAAATTTAAATGCATTCCCGTTGCCTGTGACCTTTTAGGATTGCATTCAGTCCTAAAAGCTCAAGGACTCTGAATAGAGTCCTAAACGCTCACAGGCAACAGGATAGGATAGGAATAGGGGCTTTTTGGAAGTTTCAGAAGGGTTGATCTTTTTTTAATTGTACTTTAAATAGTACTAGGTGTTAATATTAACGTCCCATGTAGCCCATGGTCCTACATATAGTACTTATTAACATCACATCAAATACATTTAAATTATATTAACTTAAAGGAGTGTTTCATTTGTTTTAACACTTACATTTTTTTGGACAAACTGAAATCAACTTTACTTCCTGCTGAGTAGATAAAAATATCAGTGACAAATTTTGTATATTTCTCTTATATGGCTGAGCCTTAGGAGGCTTAATACTACCAACTTAGTAGGTACTACTAGTTCTGAAACTCAAACTAATGAAAAAAACTCCAAGGGTGTCTATTCTGCGTCCCAAAACCTCACAACAGGAATGCACTTATGTTTTGTCCACCCCGTGTAGCACTGTCTCGCTCACACACAGTCACCGCATGCGAAAGCGATGCCAGTGTATTGTGTGCCTCAGAGCCTATTTTGTAGTTTTAAAAGTTTCGTAATGTAAGTTACTTTAATCATGTGATTAATGCAAGGCATTCATCTCTTTCTCACACGGTTTGAATTGTAGTAAGATAAGTTTGTTGAGGGACATATTAGAATTATCATTTTTAACCAATCAATGGACGTTATTGTAGATTACAGAAATAATTAATTGATAGTCTTTAATCCTTAATAAATATGATGAATTCAACATATATAACAAAAAACTTTACACTGTTTCTGTCTGTCTAGGGCATAGTAGCATCTAAAGGATAAAATCAATATTGAGAATCTATATTTAATTTCTATGAAAAAGTAATTCTAATAAAATATTAAGACATCTATCTTACGAATCAACGCTCTTGAGTTGTTAAATATAAACTGTCTGTAATGTTTATAGTAGCGTTGCGTCACTGTTATCATTCAGATAAGCGTCCAGACTAGGACTTATCTAAAAACTGCCTTCTTGCAAACAAGAATTTTAAATTGGCACTATTGCAAAACTTATCTACAAAAAATAACAGTTTTTTTTATTGAGATATTTATGAGAAAGAGATTATTCACAATTTCTTTACAAATATTGTTGTGATAAATCTCATTTTATGTTGTGTATTTTTCAGCACAGTTGGTGTTTTTTATACACTAGCGCGAGAAGTGGTAAATTCTTTTGTCAACCTGTACTAAATAACGTCGTACGATACACGTGCGAAGCGAAAAGGAAATTCGTAACTCGTATCGATTTAAAACTCCCTTCGGTCGTGTTTTAATTTATCGCGACTCGTTTCCAACTTCATTTTTTTCGCACTTGTGCCAATGTACTATTTCGTTGTGTGCTACCTAAGTAAGATTAATATTGTTAGTATCTAGATACTAACCCCTTATTCATACACGTCTGCTAACATAGTAAGACGATTAGTAGCTATTGCTTTTCCCTTTCTAACTTTTATAGATGAGACGAAAAGGACAAACATCACCTATCGGGTTGCTAAGTCAGGAGGCGGTTCTGAATTAAGGGGATAACAGTGAACGCGTGAAGCAATCTCAAAATATTACAGACTGTAAGCCATTCCGCACTTTGGTCAAGAACCACTATTGACGTGACTTATATGATTTACTTCTCTAGGTTCTACGAGCATACCAATTACTAGTGGAAGAGAAAGAACCCCAAAAAGAGAAAGGCTACGTGGGTGCGCTCTACGGCGGCATCAAGCGTTGCCTGCTCGACAAGCACCTACACTTGCAAGCAAAGACCGAGTACGTGGCGCGGCTTATTGCACGCGCCGAGCCAGAGTTGCTCGGCAACCATCGTGAACGACACGCCAAGACCCTGGAGATCGCTCAGGAAGAGGTAACGTAACACTTGTAAAGAAACTTAACCAGTCATTTTATGTTTTTAACCGACTTCAAAAAGGAGGAGGTTTACAATTCGTCGAAATCTTTTTTTTTTTTTATGTATGTTCCCCGATTACTCGAAGACGCGTGGACCGATTTGAAATATTCTTTTTTTGTTTGAAAGGGTATACCTTCTAGTTGGTCCCATTGTCACCGAATCCAGATCTGATGATGGGATCCTGGAGAAATCGAGGGAACTCTTCAAATGTTGTAGGCACACATGACATTTTTCATTTATTTTCGAAGACTAATCAAGTATTTGCATCTAGTCATGAACATCTTAAGTTGGTGATCTGATGATGGAAGGTACAACTCTTTAGCAATTAGGAGTTGGGGGATAATTCTTTAAGTATAACATATTTCGTGTATTTTGGAAGCTATTTGAGTATTTGCCTTTAGGTGGTCATCCTTTCATGTTGGTGAGCTGATGATGTAAGCTACAACTCCTTGGAGATTAGGAGTTGGGGGATAATTCTTGAAATATAACATATTTCATATATTTTGGAGGCTATTCGAGTATTTGCCTTTAGGTGGTCATAGTCTCATGTTGGTGAGCTGATGATGAAAGGAATAACTCCTTAACGATTAGGGGTTGGAGGATCATACATTTTCGAGATCTATTCAAGTGTTTGCTTAGTAGTTATGACATATCGGTTAGCGGTTAGTGATTCTTTAAATAATATGGGCATGCTAAGTCTACCTTTGAAATTGTTTTTGTATTCATATAAGTTCGCCAGTTCAGGTTTTATGGCCTACTACAGTGCAGTACATTCTAATTATAAGTATTTAGAGCATACTGAATAACGATTTTATATTTACACTACTAAAAAGCAAAAAATAAAATATTTTAAAAATAAAAATAAAACCGCCTTCAAAAATTCGCCCGAACTAAAAAGTTAAAAATAATTTTGGTTCCTACTTCTTAGGATTTCCTACCCAAACCTTTAAACCTTTTACCCTATTCATTGAAATAAAACATTATGGCTAGGTACCCTACAGATTTCTTAGAAGTCGGTGCCAAGCCAAATATGTTCACTTTGCGAGTACTTATACGTATTTGATAGAGCTTTGTAACTTACTGTCACTCCGGTTATGCTTTCATGAAAATGACTGAGGCAGACCATTCTGTTGATAAAAGCGTAATCGGAGTGACAGTAAGTTACAAAGCTCTATCTAATATATACCTATGAACGTATTCGGCTTGGCACCGACTTCTAAGAAATCTGTAGGGTACCTAGCCATAATGTTTTATTTCAATGAATAGGGTAAAAGGTTTAAAGGTTTGGGTAGGAAATCCTAAGAAGTAGGAACCAAAATTATTTTTAACTTTTTAGTTCGGGCGAATTTTTGAAGGCGGTTTTATTTTTATTTTTAAAATATTTTATTGTAGCCCCTGACTTCAAAATTTCTAGAGTTTAGTATATCATTCATACGAAAATTATATGTAGGCATGTCGCACCTTTAAAATAGTTACACTATTGAATTGTATTTGTATAGTTCAAAAATCTTTAAGGTCCACTCTCACATAATATATAAAATAAATGTATACCGAATCTTTGTTATCTCGCCCCATCCACTTCTTAGTTCTAATTTACCGTTGTAACATCACGCAGGTTTAATATATTTCCCTGCCATCTCCCTCTAGCATACTCACTTTCCAAAATATTTTTAGGTCCTTTAGGGACTCACCACCTTTTTTAAATGTCTCCTAACTTAGCAAGCTGTTAAGTATCGTTTATCCCGGCCTTACGCCGCGACCACGACATCGGTCTAAGGCGACCGGCTAAGCGGAAAACGTATGGTGCTCCCTCTCATACCCATATCGGCATCCCGCTCCCACTCGTGGATTCGCTCGCCGCTGGTCGCCTTAGACTAATGTCGTGGCCAGGCCGTTTTAGACGTATTGATAAGACCAAAAGGGACAAAGAATGCTTACACAGATGTTTATGAATTTATCAACGTGCTTATTTTGGCTGGTCACTAGCGTCGGTACAGAATACATTACAACACAAATAGTCAACATTTTGTTATACAAGCCATTAAACCCCAGGTGCTGATCTGCCTCGGCATATGCATCTACGAGCGGCTCCAGCGCATCTCACTCCGACTCCGCGAAGAGGAAGGCACGTGCCAGGCGCTCTGCGCGGTCGCCGTGGAGGCCCTACACCGCAAGTTCGAGACGGCCGTGGAACACAAGAGCGGGGTGTCCAAATTACAGCTGCTGTATGATGAACTAGCGCAGGAGGAACTCACGAGGCGTCAGAGGAAGGAACAGAAGAAACTCAAGCGTCGCAAGAAGAAGGAGAGGCAGGCAGTTGAGAGCAAGTGCAAGGTATGTCTAACAGTCTGCTGGTAGATCTTGCAGCCCAGTTAGGAATCTCAGTAAACCACAATACAAACTGACATTGTCATATTGTGATGGTTCCTGCTTGAAGCCCTTAGACATTCGAATCTTTAGTGTTGGAGTTGGTATAAACATTCAATTAAAAAAAATGCTTTTTCATCACACTTGCTGTCTAAGCGCGTCATTGCTTGCGTGCGTAGCGGGAGTAAAAGAAAAGTGAAATTCCCTAGGGAGTAATAGAAATATCAGTACGTCATTTAATAATATTATGTCTTGAAACTTTTTTTGTCGGCAAGTGTGATGAAAAACATTGTATGCATCAGTAAGGGGAATACTAACTCGAGTCATAAAAGACTTCTAATACTCTCGTTAGTAATTCCGTACTTACCTCCCTTGATGCACAATGTATTATTATATCTTCAATGCCCTGAACATATAATTTTCATTCAGAAAAAATATGGTAAATTTTTGGTGTAATTATTTGATCCAGAATTGATTTTTCTTTTTATTCCAACAGGAGGCTGATTCCGAAGAACCAGAAGAAAAGTGCCAATGTGAAGAATGCTTGATGGAAGAACGAGACACACCCACTGATTTGTTATCCCCGCGAGACTACACCCAGTGCTACGAGGCAAGCGGCGACAGTTGCCAGTCCTGCCAAGACGACTCCAAGCGCCGCTCCCCAATCAAAATCAGCAAGAAACGAGGCAAAAACGGAAACCTTTCCCCGACCGAACATTCTCAAGATTACGGCTACTCTTCAGGGAACAATGGAGGTTGCTGTGAGACCATGTCAGGCTCGTCCTCACTCATGAGCTCTCCCGAGGGCTCGGAGGTAGCCTGCTCGGAAGGATTCTGTAACCATGAAAGAGGAGACTGCTTAGATATCAATAAGAACGATAAAACTTCATGCTCCGGTTTTCCACTGTCACTACAAGAAATGTTAATGGTAAGATGCAAATTTGTAATCCACAGTCAATATTTTTAGACTTTATAACAATGCGTGGCAACTTGATAACTCGAAATATTTTGATAAAGGAAAAGGAATTTAATTTATGACAAGTTGAAGTTCAAATTTCATCTACTTTTCATCTCGAGTTATCAAGTTCTTTACGCCATGCACCGAATGAAGAAATATATTTGCACCCGATATAAAGTTCATCCGCTTATTTCAGTTGCGTCCTCATATAGTGGCGAAATTAATTAATAATGAAAAAGTAATTGTCGTATTGCGTGTTTACGTCAACGAAATCATATTTATTCTTGTATTTAATTATGTTTTCAGGAAACATGCTCTTCAGATGAGGAGCAAGACACCAGTTATATTCCTATAGAAGAGGTGCTGGAATTCAAGTCACGTCGAAACATAACAGAGAAAAGACAGGAGTTGCGACAGAACCTCCGGCAGAAGTTCGCGCAGCTGTGCGTGAACCCGGGCGCGGCCGCACCGCGCGAGGAGGCCCCGCACCGCGCCGCTTGACTCCGCGCGCTCTGCTCATAGTCATTTTACCTTCGAAGGCACAAACCTACCTATATCCGCTTAATCGTCTACTAAAAATGTCTCGCATGTGTAATATCCAGTTATTCGAACGTACTCTCGGTAAAATGGCTATTGATTATCTGTAGCTATGATTTATTCCGAACTATAGAAACAGCCATTTTTATTTTGATAATTGTTTTAAACTTATTTTTATTTCCATCAATCATGTCTTATAGAATAGAGGGAATCTTAAGAACACCGTCAGATTCCATCTGTCCGCTAGTTGATTCATGACCCGACTGCGAAGGCTTGTCAGGGTGCTTTTAGTTGAACTAAGATTCATGTTTAGTGTCGCCCGATAGTAATGAGATTGTTGGTGGTGTTGAGCGCCACTCATGATTCCTGCAGTGCAGTGGTTGAAGTCGTTACTTGAAAGATAAACATCATGTTGGAAGACTTTGGCCATTCAATAAATTGTGAATTAATCATCTGGATAATGCCCAGCATTTAAAAATAATTACTATATAAAATATTAGAATGCTTAGAAATATATAAAGTAGCATTTTTTGATCAAATTATTTTATTTTCAATTGCTTTATGTAACTCAATGTTATAATATGGTACATGATGAATAAAATATTGTTCGTTATCAGGAGTTAACTGTAAGCCAGAGTTCAGGATTTACCTTGGCAGTTTTGTCATTGTTATCAAATCAGAAATTTGTAACTCAGTTTTAAAATATATCAATTGTAATGCAAGAAGTGAAGTGTTTTAATGTTTTTTTTTACTCCCCTAAAAAGGTAAAGATTAAAAAAAAAACATGAATTAAATGCCTTGTATATTTTATGCTTATCAAATTAAATTTTATCATAATTGAGATATACAGAGTGTGGCATTGGTACCTCCAAAACCAAATGAATTTTTTAGTGCTATCCTCTTTTCTGCTATCCACGGTTTAGCTACTTTAGACACATAACTTAAGTCATCAACAGCATCATCTAAGTTTAATGTTGGAGGTAATACTCCATGGTGGCAAGCAAGTACAGTGAAAATAGCCTCCAAATTGCCTGCAGCTCCCAGCAAGTGACCATGAGCACCCTTGGTTGATGACACTGAGATATTGGGGGTGTGTTTCTGGAAAAGAGTTTTGATTGCTGTTGATTCAATCCCATCACCAACAGGAGTGGATGTGGCATGAGCATTGATGTAAGTTATCAAATCCTTGTCAATGTTGCTGTCCCGCAAAGCTCTACTCATTGATAATATGGCTCCAGTTCCATCTTCTCTAGGGGTGGTTATATGGGAAGCATCTCCAGATAATCCGTATCCTAATATTTCTGCATACATTTTGGCATTTCGATTTGAAGCATGTTCAAACTCCTCTAACACTAATACAGCAGCTCCTTCACCCATAACAAATCCATCTCTCTTTTTGTCAAAGGGTCTTGAGGCTTGCTCTGGTCTATCATTGAAGGCAGTACTGAGAGCTCGTAATCTGCAGAACCCAGCAATTGCTAGTGGACTAATACAGGACTCTGCCCCTCCACACACCATAACATCGGCATCCCCATTTCTAATAAATCTGAAAGCATCCCCTATTGAATGGGCCCCTGTTGCACAAGCTGTTGAAACGGCATGGTTTGGGCCTCTAAAGCCATACTTTATACTTATGTGACCTGCTGCCATATTTGGCAAGATTCGTGGTACAAAGAATGGGCTAACTTTATTGTAACCTAATTTTAAAGCATCATTTGTATCACAAACATCTTTCAGGTCTATCATTCCCATCCCCAAGGCAACACCAGTGCTTTCCTTATCTTTATCAGTCTCTGGTATCCACTTGGCATCAGTTAGCGCTTCTGAAGTAGCTAGAAGAGCTAAGCATGTAGCTGGAGCCATTGACCTTAAATTGGATTTAGACAATGCCTTTGATACATCATCGCCCTCTTGTGTCGGTATTAAACCAGCTACTTTACAAGGTAATTTTGAGTATTCTTCCCCCAGAAGAGAAACTATACCGCAGTGACCTTTTAAAAGGTTAGTCCATACTAATTCAGTGCTGGAACCTAGAGGGCAGACTATGCCTAGGCCGGTAACCACGACTCTTCTTCGCGCAGGTGAAGTTGCGTATTTCCTTAATTGACGAAAGTATTTCATCTTTAATTTATCAATTTTCAATGTACTTAAATTATTTTTGAGAAATAAATAACTACGTACTATATTTTGACACTTGAAACGTAAATATAACAGATAAGCAAAAAAGCAACAACAAGGGATTCAATTCCGTAACTAGCGTTGTTGCTGTCAAGTCGCGTGGTTGGCCATTCCGTATCGTGATATTTTTCGATGCACTATTCACATGACTATTCATCTTTACTGTGAGTACATACCTTTACCGCTACGTTATTGACCCGGCCGAATGTGGATTGTCATTGTGTCATTGACCTCACCACATCATACCGAATGTTCAAAATGTTTGCTGTTTTCTTTTAATAATTAATTACTTATGAAATACGTGTCTGTGATAAATATATTAAATAGAATTACATATTAGAACAATGTTCGGTAAAAAAACAGTTTTATGCACTATAATTATACTCACAGCAAGCCTTTTCTTTAAAACTCGTTTGGAGGAATTGTTTGAAAGTTGTAAAAGTTTACTTTCACAAAATGAAAATACCGTTGAAGGTATTTTCTCTCCTGCACAATTAGCACGATATGATGGAATAAAAGAAGATAAATTATATTTGGCTTTAATGGGTGTTATTTACGATGTGACGGAGGGTAAAAGGCACTACAGCAGTGATGCTCCGTATCATTATTTTGTTGGTAAGATTATTTACCTTTACTTGACTTAAAATATGTTTAATTAGTAATAAATAATTTTGTTAATGAGAGGTACTTATGAAATAAAACTATGAAAACGGGACGGCAAACTCGCGTATATTAATTAACTTTAACTTCATTCCGACGTTTCGAACATATAATAATAATAAAATATACGCGAGTTTATCCGTTTTCCTAGTTTTATTGCTGTTTTCATGAGTAATCCTCACGGTAACCGAAGAAAATATTACGAGAGGTACTTACTTAGTTTTAATAGGTACTAATTTCCCCATTTATTATTTCAGCCTCTCTTATTTACACCACCTAAAATAATTGTGTTATATGACTCTCACCCAAGTAATAGTAACACCTATCAATAAACTCTAAAATAATTGCATGAAAAATTTAAAAGTAAGCTTTCTTTCCAATTTTTCATGAAATTTCAAGTTATTTTAAAATTTTACTGAGTTATAAATTAAGTAGTGTGACTACTGGGGTAAAACCAAAAACAAATCAATAATATTTAGTTAATAATTTGATTAGAGTTTTCATAATAACTTCAATTCACTGAGTTACTTACTTTTTAGTTTAAATAAGTGGCATCTTCTGTGTATTCTTTGTACTCTTCGTAAGTAGCTATTAAGTAATAGAATTGTGTCTAAGCCTTGCATCTACATAATAAATGTGATTTAATGTTTCAGGCAAAGATGGTTCTCGAGCTTTTATAACTGGAGACTTCCAGGATGAGAGTGAGGACAAGGACAATGTGTTGACTCTCTCCTGTAGTGAGCTATTTAACTTGCTCAACTGGAGAAACACCTTGAAAGAGAAATATAAGTCTGTAGGTTAGCATGCTCTCTTTCATCTTAGAACAGTGGCTCAATTCCTGAATGTAACAAGTCTTATATTCATTGATTACCTATTATCACCTGTGGCCTATTACTCAAAATCAAAACTTGTAATATATGCACAAATCATTATCTAATGAATAGTGTTAACCTCTCATTTGTCGCAAATATTTTTCTTCTAATAGTGTCCATGTCACTGATCAGTGCTTATACATATGAAGGGTTAAAAAGAGACTCAATTCTGTTACAAGTTAAAACTTTCACTTCCACCTCAACATCCACTTGCAATTACAATTACAAGCTTTTGAGAAACAGGCTCAACCAGGTCAGGGTTTAGCAGATTATTAATTTGCTATGTGAGAACCTAGTAATAGTAGTAATATACTGGGATATTTGGAAAAGGTAAGATATCATTTATAATGCTTTCTTTTTATTGCAGGCTTACTGATAGGAAGATTTTATGATGAACAAGGAAGAAAAACTGAATATTCAAAACTATTGGATAACAAAGTAGAAGAGTGCACAATAGAGAAGGAGATAGCTAAGCAGCAGGAGGCCAAGCTACCACCATGCAACATGGAGTGGACCTCCAGTGAGGGCACTAGAGTTTGGTGCACTAAAACTAGGTAAACCCGGCCCATGCTTTACTGTTTACATGTGTCTTGAGAACATGGGCATGGCATAGAATTATGTATTAAGTGTGTCTATAGATACATAAATACATTATGCTTATATTATCCTGAGTGGATTTTTTTTAAATAATCTTTTTAATGTTGTAATATTATTTTTAGAATAATTGTATGAATTAATATGGAGTTTAATCTAATATAGAATATCAAATACCTTATACATTAATTCTTACTATGGGAGAGGCACAAATTTAGTAAAGTTTTTCACCTATTCCATTTTGCATATTTTCCCTTAGAGGCCTACTATTTCATTTAATGTGAAACAAGATCAGATCACAATGGAATGTCGTTTTTTATATGCTTTGGGTAGTGTTTAAAAATATCAAAATCTATTGACAGTGGCGGCATCTCAAGGGACTGGGCTGGAGTGCCACGGCAACTGTACAATCCCGGGGGACAGCAACCTCGCTGTGTCTGTGTCAATCCAGAGGAAGATCACTCAACATCACTTTTGAAGACATATGAAAACTGCTTAGAAACATCATCCTCATGTTATGTTAAGAATTAACTGTTTAATATTGTATAAGTGATTATGATAACTGTTTTCCAGTTTATCTCTTGTAGAATCTCAAATAAAATATTTTATTTATTGATATTGTGTATCATTTGAGACTGATTTATATTGGCAGTGTTATTTCTTAATACCATTAATGTATCAGTTGCAATTAAACGAATACTAAGTAATTCATGAAGACCATTTCATCACATCAGACACACAGCTGCATACTAATTTCAGAAAGATGCCACTTCATCAGTATTTCTAATGAATGCGCAAACATAAGCAAAAGCTACCAGTAAATTTTATTGAAATGGTGTGGGTGCTATAAGTGCACCTCACCTCATCTCATTTGGTTTTGGCTTGCAGAAACTGGAAATCTGATCAGTTCTTTGTATGTGGTAGTGTTTTATATAGTAATTTGTAGCTAAGCAAAAAAGATAAAGATAATTATTGATTTTCAAAACACATTTAATGACCAAATTATTTATTACAATTTGATTCTTCACATTAACAATAGATCGATGGGGAATTGTGATGATACCATAGGTAACATAATTATGTTTGTCTTAATTAAACCTTATCAATAGTTTTATTAGTGATTACAGATTCTGTTTGCACTTCATCTAACTCCAAACTGTTAATAGTTTCTAAAAATACTTTCATTGGTATCTTCTTCCTATTTAAAAATGCCCTGTTTCCCAACAACTTCTTAATTTTTGCTCTGCGCTTCTTTATTTTATCCTTTGTATACTGGTTTCCTAGCTGGAATGTTAGCAGTCTTTTTACTTTTCTCCCTCCAATAAAAGTATCAGTCTCATTATTCGGTTTAGGGTCCTCATATATTGTTTCTAAGGTTTGTGAAAGTGTTTTAACTTTTTTGTTAAGATATAGGGCCTCAATTTGTTTGGGGCTTGCATTTTCTGTCATGATATGGTGTTTGCGTGGCCTCATGCTAACGCGTCTGTTCGAGGGCTTACTTAATTCTGGCGTCAGTGATTTTCTTTTACGCAGTACACGTGACGCAGTTACCTGCTTCTCCAGAGAGTTTTCCTCGTCTACCTCCATGATATCTAGCTTTGCCATTTCACTCGGCAACTCCGACGCTTCTCTGTAAATAATATAATATGTGCTATTGAATGAAGCAAAGTTTAAAGTTTCTTGAGATTCGTCTTTCATGCTAAACAGGTTTATAATCGTGCTATACCAACCTTGATGGTTCCATTTTGTGAGAAGGGCGTTATTCCATAATTATTGTATTACACTGTTGTAACTTATATTTTCTTGGTGACACCTTTTCATTCAAGATATTTCAGATCTACCTATACTACTGTCCTCCACAGCCACAATGATTTCCTATTGATCGAATCGAACGCTTAATTTTTGAACGTTTGACTTGACCACAGTTTTGACAGATGTGAAAGGATGGCAACAGATAACATATGTTTCTAGTCCCACTAATCTGGGTCCCGTCTTATAAAGTTACAATTTGCTTCGTTGCGTGTGTAGGGCACTAAAGAGCTAAACATGAGCTAGCGCCGCGAGGTTAACGCAAGCCTGCTTTTTATCCCTCTCACTCGCATCATTACGCGAATGTACTCGTAGCATACGTACACGTAGCATTAAGGCGAAAGGTTGCTAGACTAGACGGCTCAAAATAGACTGATGTTCAATACATGCAATACGCCTGCAACCAAGCCATTCAAATCCCTATGCTCGCTATTTAGTCGCCATACCATGAGTTGATAAGTAATATTTACGTTTTCGCAATATGTAAAGTAAAGTAGTCCCATCCACCTTACTCCAATAAATCAGTTAGAGCGTGCTAGACTGCTTTACGTATCGAATAAACGCACTAAACCAAAGAATATAATACTCTAAAGAGCACTAAACCCAACTAGCAAAAGCTTACTTTCGAACTCAGGGTATGAACGGCCTTACTTATACCATAAGTTCGCAGACACTGAATCGAAATATGCGGAGAAAAGATTTGAGGTGTCATTCGTTCGTGCAGTTGCGACAGTTCTTCACGACTTTTAAATAGGACATTATTTCATCTGCGCAGTTTGGTTGGCAGCATGTTCCCGCCTCATTATTAGGGCTGACTGTCAAGTACATACATGTTGTACATGTGTGTACAGTTGTTACTTGCTATTTAGTTATTTAGTAGGTTTCCTATCCTAAAATTAATGCGGAAACTTCGACTGTTTACACTAGGCCAAGATACGAGACTCGATACGTCTAGGGGGCTTCTAGGGGGCCCATCTACGATCAGCTGCGAACCTGTAGATAAGTTAATATCTAGTTATTTATGATGATTCAAAATCACCTACAATAGTACATTTCGATGTAAGTTAAATAGTACATTACGACACAAGAAAAACAGGAAATCCGAAACGAGTGGCGAGTTACGAATTTCCTTTTTGCACGTGTCTCGTACGACGTTTTTTAGTACAGATGGCCCTCCGAAGTTTTGGACCTGACGTAAAATGACCCACTTCTCGCACTAGAGCCTAAAAAGGCACCATCTGTACTAAAAAAGAAATTTTTACACGTGTATCGAACGACTTTTTTCATAACAAGTGCTTTAAAAAGAGATATTTACGCACTCGACGCGTGCGCAAAGTTTACTTTTCCGCACTAGTTAGGAAAAAATATGTACCTATCCAATTTTCCCCATATTACAGTCAAGTGCAAAAATATGTATCGAAAGAATCCCTGGCCGCTACTATATACAGGGTGCTCGCGAGGAAACCGAAAGATTTTAATGCTGAATTCCTGAGCATATTTAGAGTATTTAATGTTATATAAAATTTCCTGGATTCGGCTTGGTTCCCTGGAGATAATTAACCTTTTTTCGAAAAAACTTTTTCGACGTAACTCGTAATAAGTAATAAAACTTCTTTTTGATTACAATGCTACCACAATGTGTTCTAATATTACCGCACGATTTGCCTGACGATCAAAAAATAAGAATAGACTTGACGAAAAAACCTGTCCCTAAAAAAATCATTTAAAAAGTTTATTTTAACAAATTGTTGTTATGATAAAAAGCATTGGAAATGTTAAAAAGTATTCAAAAAGTCAAAAAAAAAAAAAGAAAAAAAGGTTTTTTTTGTGGTATTTGATATTTATCTCATTTTTTGTTTATTTTGATGTCTAGAATGCATAGTTAAAATCTTTCGGTTTCCTCGAGTCATCCTGTATCTGATGACAGCAGAACAACTAACTGTGATTGAAATTAATTTGAGAAAAGCTTTAGTAGGGTATCTAGTATCTATAATATCTACGGTATACTTATTTTATTTTAACCCTTCGTATGTCTAGGCGCTGATCAGTGACAAGGAAACTATTAGAAAAAAATATTCGCGACACATGAGGGGTTAAAGCCATGGACAAAAACTGAATACGGTATCACCGGGTACGAATATTACTGAGAAATAGCGAAATAATATCCTAATTACGAGTTAATTGAGCCCTAATTGTTGGTTAAGTATCGATTAACTCGTAATTAGGAGCTTTTTTTGCGGTTTCATGGTTGTCTTCATAGCGAAAGTTGCTCAGTATGACCGTCCCTAGTACTCTGTTCACTCCCATGACCCAAATGTCACCCTGTATAACACTTGTTTGTATGTTTGTGCATATTAGTTGATAGTATGATCAAGTGAAGCAAACCCTTTGTCTACACATTTTACCCACAAGTACCAAATTCACTTGACTACTCACATTTCGAAAGAATGAATAATGGAGAACGGTCAACGTCAACGATACCTACGTTTAGGTTTGGTCATCAAATTAAACATAGATGGTTTTATAACGATTTATTGTACAAAACAATAATACATTAAAATGTACAGGTATGTTTAAATTTTTGGACTTGATTACGTCCATCAAACACTGGACAAATGTATATCCTTCCCAGACACCATATTGCTCGTCGATGCCTCAGCACTAATAGACGAACATAGACTTAGCTCTAGATAAGCAAACTAGGTTAAAAGATAATAAAAATATAACAATAAATTAATAATGAGAATGCTGTCAACTTAAGTACACATTGTCTATCGCACTGTTGTTGTCGACGGGCACCATGTAGTCTTTAATAATAGAACGACGTAATTTAACAAATTGAATAAACCTCCTAAGCATACTGTATAGTATATACACATTATGAACAAAAGTCCTCTCTGATGAAGTAGATGGTGGCGGGCGTGGATGCGCCCGCGCCGCCATTTCGCCCGCGCCGCTGCCGCCGTCCCTGTCCCTACTCGTGCTCGGCACTCTGGCGAGCCTAGCCGCCGGCCAGAGTGACAACGCTATGCGACTTCCACTTACACACATCTAAAAGCCAATCGGTTATTACAAGGAGACGAGAGCGGTAGAAGTGGCAGAGAGAAGCGGGTGAGGAACTACGAATCGGTGGCGTTTACCACTTGTCAATGACTTGCTCGTTCGCTGCAAAACAACGTTAGAGTTAGTGTGCGCTCGGACGGATGCGGCGTCCGACTTACTCGACTTATTTTATGCAGAGATCACAACCGTGTCGAATTTAACTTTAAATGTGTAGTTTCACTGCGGGATCACAACAAACAATGAGTGTTCATGGATTTGTGCGTGCAGAGGCGCTGCGGCGGCGAAGGGCGCTTACTGCAGCTTCTGGCGTGGCTGGGCTGGGGGCAGACAACAGACGTTAGTGCATGCGGGGTGCATACGGCACGGGACAACGACCGGGAAAAGTTTTGCAACTAAACTACCCTCACTTGCCACCAGGAAATCTTAACTGATCTGATGTGCACTCTAAATCACATCTCAAATATTCCTTCGGCCTTGGGTAAAATTAACGTTTTAGAATATATCAATTTGGAAAAGATACATTGAAGACCACAGCAGAGAAGTGACACCATGGCGCAACTTTCTTTTTCATTACATAATGCCATTACAGCAGACTATTATTGTAATAAAAACAGCAAGTAAAAATGGTCTCACTCCGCTCAACTGTCTCAATTGTTCACGTAGTTGAAATTTAATAATCTTTTGCCAATAAAGGAAGTCCAATTTAAATTTTGATGTTTGAGCCAATAAGCAATTTTCACAAGCTTTGCAAAACTTTTAGTACAATCAGGGTTAGACGGATAACACAACACAGGTTATTTTGTAGTGATGTTATGAGGTGTTCGTATTCTCTTCTACCCAAATGAGTATTCGAGACACTCGGGGTCACGACTGGTACAGGGGTGTAGTGCAAAGGGTCTGTCACAGGAATTGACATCTCTAGGAAAGTAACTAACACAATTAGAGTGTTGAATTACACACAGGTACAAATATTGCTACTGGGGATTCAAGTGCGTGGGGTGTCGGAAAACAAGGAAAATAATTCAAAGTTTAATTCTCGACAATTTTTAATCAATGTAAAATATGTATAAACGACTGTACATTTAAATAAGTAATTAGTTTGTGTAACTGTAAAATTAGAGGATGTTGGGGCACATCGGGCATGCCTTCAGTCATCATTGTGCAGTGTCCAGAATGTTTATCGAATTCAATATAGGTTGTCGGTCTCTTACCTCATAAATAGTGTTGAAATATATCAATAACAGTATTAAATAACATAGTTAACTTCACACCAAACTGCACTCGTTTAATTCGTATTGATACCATGCAATGTACACATGCGGGATTAATTACGCTAGTGGTATATAATGTATACTTATGTACGTACGGACCTTGTACCATAACATAAATTTTGATTTTCTGGGATAAACTTAAAATAGTATTATGTCTCGCTACAAATCAAATTAGTTATTAAAAACCTTAAATTAAATTCATTGTATAAACGTAAGTATAAAGTACCAAATTCGAACTATCTTAGCATCAAACGTTCGTACATACAGTATTGCTTTAAGTCTCATCCAATATAAATTTGTAATAACTCCATAATATATCAATAAGCGAAATACATTAACACTTAAGTAATTTTTAAGTATTCACAATGCGGCAATCAGTTACATATCGTGTCATTTTGTATTTCAAAAATCTAAAAGTTATCACAAATTATAATATGTAATAAAAGTCAGTGAGTAAGGTTGGTTAAACAAACAGATCAAAACATTCATGTTATCATAAGGGTTACAACGTCGGCGGCAAATGCTTTCTGGAATACAATCAAGAAGTATAGAGAAAATAATGCATTAATACATGTTAACAAGCGAGCAAAAAGGTGACAGGACAGAGAGAGAGTTCCTTGCACGAATATACTTCCCCTGAGCACGTAGTGTTACCACGACCCTAACCCTACACTTACAATAAATTACACTAGGCTAACAATGCACATTACTATATTATAGTAAAGTTTATTAAACATGTCTGCGGTCCACAGGGACAAGGTACAGAGCCGCGTGCGAGCTGAGAAATTTTCAAAAAGGAGCTTCCTTACACAGTACAAAAATTATAATCGTACACATTAAAATGCTAAAATATTAACTCATATTTTTAAATCAGTAAACCAATATTTGGTGTCCACGTTAATTACAATGAAGGTGTTCACAGCCACTTCACTCGGGGAGGAAAGTAAAATGGTTCCTCGTGTATATGAGCTCCGAACTAGTTATTGTCTCGCACATACAAAATGCATCGGTCCGGGGCGCGCCCACCGGGGGCAGCGCCGCCAGTACTTGTACGGTACACCTTGGCCGGACGCCGCCTGTACGTGTACAGTACACACTAGAATGTTCGCCGCCTCCTGGTCCGTCACCGTGCACTGGGTCACTCCACTCGGTGCTGGGATTAGCATTCAATCAAACGGTTAGGTCTGTGGTGAGCCGAGCTCAGTGTCCGAGGGTTCCACAGTACGAATCCGCGCGCTACCCACTTTCCTAATACTACTAACCCCGTTCCAAATGTATACAAATAAGTACTAATGGTTATTTGAAGCCACAAGTCGCCGCCCCAATATTACAAGGTTCTATGTTGCACTTTTATCAACTAGAAATTTGAACATTGTCATATTGACATTTAGTCCAAATTCAATTACCTCGAAAATGTAACATAGAACCGTGTAATATTGGGGTAGCGAAGTGGCTGAAGGGTTTAAAAGAATCTATTGACTAGTGTCAGATCGGTGCCCAAAGGGGGCGGATATATTAGAAAATCGGTGGCTCGTGGGTGGCACGCGTGTTCGATCGGTCGACAGGTTACTAGGGCTGGCGGCCTGGACCTATAGGGGGCCATAGAGGAGCAGGCCGAAGAACACGGCCCACATGAGCACAATCCACTGCATGCCGTCGAGCCAGCTGCGCTCACCGTCGGAGATCTTGCGCGCCATGAACTTGAGCACCTCGTCGAGTAGCACCACGGGGATGGAGAACTTCATCACCGTCACCCACTCGTCGATGGACAGCGGCGTCACCTGGAACACGGCCTGCGACACAAGCCCGGGACAACGGTTATACACATTGTACTTCAAGCATGCGCAAGAAAAACGAACAATTTCGACTTTTTTTTTGACAATCGATAAAGCGACCAAACTCAATGTATAAAAGCTTAAATGGAGCATTCCATGGGCTGTCCCGTACAAACGCGTGTATATTTCGATAATTTGAGTTTTCTCTCGAGTTATTAGTCATTATATATATACTCTTTTTACAATTTTTGACACCTCTAGTCACGAAAGAGAATTTCGATAAACCCACAATTTTGAGAAAAACCGTGTTCGACGGGACATTGGTGGACTTTTTCGTGGAATGCACCAAATTAGATTGACAAAAAAAAATAAAATTGGTTGCTTTGTGCAAAACTATGGTCACTTTAACCTTGTAAGTCCTGGCCTAGGAGTTACAGTAGTTAGTGTACAGTATACAGAAGTAAATGAACGCATAATTATTATAAAAAGGTTCCCACTAAAGAACAGAGTCCCTCGATGGTGGCGCCTTCTATATATTCTATACCATATAGTCCTGGAAGGGACAATGTATAGTAGCTAAGAGCCGAAAATTGAAATATTATTTTTCTTTTGGTGTCAATGTGTTTCGTTAAATCTACGAGTTTAAAAAAAAACATCCATGAGTTCATTAAAATAAAGAGGCCTTATGTGCAAGTGTTACAAATATAAAAAATTAGGTAAACATTAATAATGGCAATAATCAATATCAAAACTGTCAAATATTACCGGATTATATATTTCCGATTTTGATGAAAGGATTCCACAATCTTTATTTTGGATAAATGGAGTATGTGAGTTTACTCTAACTACTTACTATTATTGCTTTTCAATGATACAAAAATCATCATTACCATCAGTATACTAGCCATTTGTCATCGTTTCATCAGTCCAGTAATTGAAAGCTTTCCACCATTTGGTTATTTACTTCCTAAAGCGTTCATACTCATAGTTAATACGATACGCCTACGTCCAGCAGTGCCATGAGAAAAGCTGATGCTGTAGACTTACCGAGAGGACCTCAACATAGAGGATGACGAAGTGGAGAGTGAAAGACAGAGCCATGGAGCCGACGAGCCACAAGTTGGACCAGGGCGGCATGGTGACCAGCGACTGGTTCTCGGAGAGAGAGTTCATGGCATTCAACATCTCGATGGTGACCAGCACGGATAGAGCCATGGTCATGGGGTGGGGGTCGGTGAAGATCTTGCAGTCGACGCCCTGGAATTGGGGAGGATTTGTTACACTTTGGTTGTTGATCGGTCTATGGGTCGTTTACAAAAATATTGCAGTCTCATTAAAACAAAAATTACGATCATTTCCATTGAGTTACGAAAGTTAGAACAAACTATGTGACATAAAAGAGTGACGTTATACTCTGTTTGGTTTGGTGATTAAAAACAATCTTGCAGTATCTTTTTATTGAAAAATGCATATAAAAATCAAAACTAGGTACTTAATGAATAAAAACAATGTAAATCACTGTATTTCCTTGATAATTATGTATATTTGCTAAAACTTATTTTCTACTCGTAGTTTTCAATAAAAAGATACTGCAAGATTGTTTACCTTTTTTTAAACACCAAACCAAACAGAGTATAGTTTTGTTTTCATCAAATCCCTAAACTATGGATTTCGTTTTCAATAGACTCCAATAGGTAAGCTTAGTCTATGATTGATTTTATATATGTTATAGAGTAGTCTAAAATAGCAGACACGTATTTTTCTTATAGCTGCCCAAATTCATCTTGTTAGAAGAAATTATCATTCAATGTCCCGAAAAGTGACCAAGCCCTTTAATTTCTTTAGAGATTTGTTGAGGTAATTAATTATCAATATGAATGAACAAAATCTCTCGATGAAATTGGTCACTTTCCAGGGCTATCAAGGATGATTTCTCCCAACAGGATGAGTTTAAGCAGCTATAAAAAAAAGTGGCTGCATAAAAATCAATCATATCATGAAATAAAAATCACAGTCGGACTTGTGACGTTATTTAGCTGATTTTTGATGTTTGTAACTTACGCTCTTTCTGCTCGAAGTAGTAATAAAAAGGGATTTTCGCACGAAAAATTTTTTTTGAAAAATAAAAAATACGTGTATCTTTTAATATTGAGTTCTTTCAAAACAGACAATAAAAACTAGGACTAAAAAATATGAAATGTTGCCAATTGGTACTGGGATAGCCTTTTCAGTAATACTTTTTTTGTATAACAATGTTATTTTTAAGCAGATTTATTATTTATACATTAAATGTCCTGAATACATTTAATTCTATTCTATTCTATAATCTGACAACGTGTGACCGTTGTCCCGTATAAACTATCGCGGTCAGAAGGACAAAATTGGTAACCAGTCGCCTAGCATGCTTATTGCCTGTTTTAGTAATCGTAAAGCTCACCTTCCAGTCGTCACCGCCACCAAGGCACTGCAGATGGTGCGTGAGCTGCCAGTAGGTCATCTGCGGCCCGTACGGCGAGTACATGAACCACCACGACGCGGCGCCCACGGTGGCGGCGCCCACGTAGCCTCCGATAGCCATGTACCTGTCGCAGGAAAATTCCTCATTATTTCAGGGTGCTTAGACAAGTTGCCAATCGCTAACGCTTAATCGTCAATCGTAAGCGAAAGCCAGCTTTGTCGCACTAATATGAAAGTGTGACACAGAGGGAAAACTACGATACGCTACTAAGCGCTAGCGATTGGCAACTTGGCTAAGCATCCAGTTATTGCGGCCGTTGCTTTGGCGCATGGGCAGTTTTCAAACTATACAACGGGACGAATGGCGTGCCACGCGTTGCTGACATCCATGCTGCTGGCACGGTCAAACGAGCATTGAATAAAATATGCCCGTTGTCTAAACAACAGGGAATCCTGCGCTCCCTTTCAGCGCCCTCGAGTATATTAGCACCCTGTGCCCGGTTATATAAGAGTTGTGAGTTTCGCGATGAAATTGAATTAGATAGTCCTTATGTCAATTGATCTTACAGATACAACAAGTAACAAGAAGTATTGCTACAAGAGAGAATTTTTGGAGATTTAGCACTGATACTAAGTATCGAAGTTGTCGCTACTCCTCCTTCTATCATGTTAATAAACGCGGAACATAAAACGAATTTGACCGGTTGGAAAACTAGCGGTAGGAAACTTTATACACAGTAAAAGGTAAAACATTGGCATTCTCTATTATTCTTTCGATAAAAGTGTCATATTAGTGTATGAACGTCGTTCATCGTAATCACCGATCAGCTAAAGTTTCCAATAACATGTTCAAGTATCAAGTCTCACCTGAAGAACAGCCATCCAGAGATGAGACCCTCATCAGCCTTGCGGGGGGGCTTGTCCATGATGTCAAGATCAGGTGGGTTGAATCCGAGGGCAGTAGCGGGCAGACCGTCAGTGACCAGGTTGACCCACAGCAGCTGGACGGGGATGAGGGCTTCGGGCAGACCCAGGGCGGCAGTCAGGAAAATGGACACCACTTCACCAATGTTGGATGAGATCAGGTAGCGGATGAACTGTTTCATGTTGTTGTAGATGGCACGGCCTGATGGGTAAAACGTTCTACGTTTTATTATTTATTAAAGTAATGGGGATGATGACTGTAGTTAAAATAAATTATTTAACATTATGCACGACATAATACACGAAGAAATTATTACTAAGATGTAGATTGCAGTAATTTTTGTACAGAACTTCTATTTAATAAAATGAAAAGAACTTAAAAGAGTAGGTCATTTGCATACCTGGGATAACTCGGGGCATTTATACGAAAGTGATGTAGCAAAATATTTTATCGACTAAAAATATATCGATGTTATTGTAAATGACAACATCAAAATGTTATTCGACATAAATAAATATTAGGTACTTACTCTTCAATTAAAATAAAAAATAAGTTTAAACGGGTAGTTACGCGTTTATTTTAAGTTAGTTTTCAAAATATACAATTAATATTAAAATATCAATATTTAAATTGTAATTTTGATTAAAATGACATCTGCATACAAGAGGCCCGATATCAGATATGACATCGAACCTCTGTACAAACAGCAACACAGCTAGGTATACACTTCAGAAATTGAAAAGAGAATCACACTTACAGTCACATGTCAGTTAAATAGGAATGTTGAGCCACTTGGCAAAGGCTGCAATTTGGTCGTGTAATATTATAGGTTCGGTATTTTTCGTTAGTAGGCACGATCGCGACATTTCCGATGGTCCCCGATGATATGTCATCGAATCTTTGTTGCGTCAAAATTTCAGTATTTGAAAACTAGTTGACATAATAAAAATTCCTTCGTCTACGAAAATTAAGAATTAGCCATCGGCCATTATTAGACGCTAGATGTCGTTGTTCCTAGTGGAAACTGGATAACGACAGGTTCTTCATAGATTTGTCTAAAACCGTTTAGTAATTATTCATGTCTTCTTCAAATCGGATGCCATGATTTATCTGACATTAATAGGCGAGGTATTTATTCAAGTCAAGATATTTTTATAAATAGGTAAGTCATGTTATCGGGCAATTTTAAATTATTTTTTTCATTGACAGAGACAAATGCTATTGCTGTCTTTATTATTATTCGTCACATCTCTTAGTTGACGTTAGTTGAATACTTATGTAACCTTTGTGGATATATGGTAGATAGACGTTTGACAGTCTACCTATAATCCTTTAATCTGTCAGTAGTCATACAAATGTTTAATAGAGACTTGATAGATTCTGGCTGAAATACTAACTTTGAAAAAATATCTGACAGTGACAGCTGACAGCCTACATATCAGCTTAGCAGTCAAATTACCGGCTCTGAAGTTAGATTGACGTCTCCAGGACTAAAGCGGATGTTATATATAACGTAACTATAGTAACGTCAGCTTCCGGAAAAATCGCGTTCAATCATTGGTTAAACGTTTTTGTTATTACGTAACCTTGGTAATGTCACCTTCTGAAGAAACCGCCGGCGATCATTGGCTAACCGTAGCAACGCCTGCCCCATTGGTCAGCAGAGTTCGGCCGAAGTCGTGATATACCGGTCTCATAAGATTTCGGAACCCGATTTGTATTATTCGACCAAGTTGCGAACATTGTGAACAATCAACATTCCCGTGTATTGTTTCATTTGAAGTTGACATAATATAAATATATTTATCTCTTTCATTTTCTCTCTGCTCTGTCTTTAATGGTCAGTTAGGAGTGTTGTTGTTTGTACTGTAATCGATAATGTTCAATAAGCACATATTTTATTATAATTATATCGACATCTTTTTAATCGATATCAAATCCCTATAACTTGCCCCCAGTTATCCCAGGTATGTCATTTAGCAGTACTCAAACGTGACGTCACTTTTGAGTATTTCATATAAAATCCCATGATGGTGATCGTTTTGACAGTTCGAAAAAAGATGCTGATTTGACTTGCCAGTCATCATGCCTATTGCAAAAGTACTTTAAACTAATAGAGGAAAATTCATAAAGTGGCAATAAAAATGTTATGTTCTCTACGACAGCATATAGATGACTATGTAGATTTTATATATAAAGATGGTTTGTTTGTATAATTGAGTTGGTCATTCTTTGTAGTTCAGTTTTTTTTTGTTAAATCGTTTGTACCCGTGCTATAATTTATTATAGTTATGCAGGAGACGACCCACTTCGATTTTTTGTCAATACATAAAGCAACCAAACACAATACATACTCAAGTCAGATTACAGGTACAGCCATGACAATAAGATAAACGTGCTCGTGGAACAATTCTAATTATTTTATGAAATATTATTGTAGAATCACCATTTTTCATATGTGAAGAATCTGTATAATTGAGTTGGTCATTCTTTGTAGTTCAGTTTTTTTTTGTTAAATCGCTTGTCCCGTGCTGTAATTTATCATAGTTATGCAGGAGACGACCCACTGCGATTTTTTGTCAATACAGAAAGCGACCAAACACAATACATACTTAAGTCAGATTACAGGTGCTCGTGGAACAATTCTAATTACCTATTTTATGAAATATTATTGTAGAATCACCATTTTTCGTATGGGAAGAACATACCTTCCTCAACAGCGGCGACGATGGATGAGAAGTTGTCGTCAGCGAGCACCATCTCGGCGGCGGACTTGGCGACGGCGGTACCCGAGCCCATGGCGATACCAATCTCGGCCTTCTTCAGGGCGGGCGCGTCGTTCACACCGTCACCAGTCTGTCGATCAATACCACAAATTGTTGTATTATAAAAATTACAGACGTAAAAATTTATCTAATCTGAAATAATTAAGAAATTCATCAGGTCGTCAAGGTAAGTATCTGTTGGGTACTTCAATGCTGGTCTTCCGTGAAATCATTTCATAAAAGTGTATTTTATTACTAAGTCTTTTACCATTCTGATATATAACAGAGAGCGAGGCCGTGTGGTGACGGCAGTAAGAATACATTTGTCACCACCCCAACTCCTCCTGCGGGTGTCGTAAGAGTCGACTAAGGGATTGAAGTGTCACTGACCACTATTTGATAAAAGATTGATGATGGGCAGCAGCGTCATTATAGTGGACACATTACTACGATCGCCAATCCGCTTGCCCAGCGTGGCGATTATGGGCATTTACCTCCTAATGCGTCTATACGCATAATTAATAGGAGAGGCCTACGTCCTGCAGTGGACTATCATAGGCTGATGATGATGATGATGATATAACAGAACTATAACATATAAATTTCTGAGGATTTCTTGTCCAGGAAACATATGAGAGTTAGATTAAAATTTGCGGCATCCCTAAAAATTTATAATGACTATAGCATGAAACAGTAGTCAGCCAGGAACCGGTGGTCAGCATCTGGCTATTCGTAGTATGAGTTAGTAGAGTAAGAAATAAGTTACACCTTCAAACTCATATAAGGCAGATCACTGTGAAGCCTGCCTAGCCTGGCTGACCAACTGGTTTCTTTAGGTTATACTTATAATACTTGTAGTTGTTCTTACCATAGCGGAGATTTCGTTCATGCTCTGGAGGAATTCAACAATCTTGGACTTATGGGCGGGCTCTACGCGGGAGAACAGGCGGGCGCGGGCGCAGGCGGCGCGTTGTTCCGACACGGGCAGGTCGTCGAACTCGCGGCCCGAGTACGACTTGCCGGTCGTGTCCTCGTCTTCAGTGAACACGCCAATACGTCTGCAATGTTTAACAGACGTTACAATATACCCTGCTTGTTGTAAAAGTAATCCCGAGAAGATACAATTACTGACCTGCAGATAGCCTCAGCGGTAGCCTTGTTGTCGCCGGTGATGACGATTACGCGGATGCCAGCAGCGCGGCAACGGACGATGGAGTCGAACACCTCCTTACGGGGGGGATCCAACATGCCCACGACGCCGACGAAGGTGAGGTTGACCTCATACGTGTAGAATTTGCTGGAGTCGCCGAGATCCATCTCGTCGGGCTTCATCGGGTTGTCCGAGGTGGCGAGAGCCAGGCAGCGGAGCGTGTCGCGGCCGCAACCGTACTGGCGGGTGAGGTCCAGGATGCGGGTCTTCAGAGTGGAGTTGAGGGGCACTTTAGCGGTTCCGACGCGAGCGTGCGTGCAGCGCTCCAACACGCCCTCAGGGGCGCCCTTAACGAAGAGCTTGGGACCGTTTCCGAGACGAGAGGGCTTCAGGGGGGTGCAGTAGGAGGACATGGACTTCCTGTCACGGGAGAACTCGAGGGTGAATTCCTTCTTCCACTTGGTTTCGATCTCCTGGCGGACGACGATGGCGGAGGAGCGGCGGTCGAGGCCGGTCTTGGACACGTTGAAGGGGTTCATCTTTTCGGCGAGCACGATCAGGGCGGGCGCGGTGGCTTCACCGACCTTCTCGAAGGCCTGCTTGAACTCGTTGAAGTCGATGGCGGAGTCGTTGCACATGACGCAGATGGTGCCCAATTCGTGGAGAGCGTCGAACTCGGAAGCCTTGATCTTCTGGCCCTTCAGGTAAACGTCGCCGATGGGTTCGTAGGTGGAGCCGGTGATTTCGAATTCCAGGAAGCTGCTGTCGCCACCCTCGATCTTCTCGAAGATGAACATGCGGGACACGGACATCTGGTTGGTGGTCAGAGTACCGGTCTTGTCAGAGCAGATAACGGAGGTGCAACCAAGAGTCTCGACGGAGGGCAGAGACCTGACGATGGCGTTCTTCTTGGCCATACGCCTGGTGCCCAGAGCGAGACAGGTGGTGATGACGGCGGGAAGACCCTCGGGGATGGCGGCGACAGCCAGAGCGACGGCGATCTTGAAGTAGTAGACGGCGCCCTTGATCCAGCTGCCTCCGTGGGCGGGGTCGTTGAAGTGTCCGATGTTGATGGCCCAGACGGCGACGCAGATGACGGAGATGACCTTGGACAGCTGTTCACCGAACTCGTCGAGTTTCTGCTGCAGGGGGGTCTTGATCTCCTCGGTCTCAGACATTTCGGTTCTGATTTTACCGATGGCAGTGTTGAGGCCAGTGCCGATGACGACACCGCGGGCCTTGCCGGCGGCGACGTTGGTGCCGGAGAAGAGGATATTCTTTTTGTCCTGGTTGACAGCGCGGGGGTCGGGAATGGCGTCAGTGTGCTTGATGACCGAGACGGATTCACCAGTCAGGATTGACTGATCGATACGGATGGTAGTGGAGAAGATCTTGATGAGGCGGATGTCGGCGGGGATCTTGTCACCGACGGAGACCTCAACGACGTCGCCGGGGACTATCTCCTTCGCTCGCACCTTTTGTACACCAGATTTGTCTCCTCTTACTACTTTACCCATCTCGGGTTCGTATTCTTTTAAAGCTTCGATGGCGGATTCGGCATTTCTTTCCTGCCATACTCCTACTACAGCGTTCGCAATAAGAATAAGTAAAATAACGAATGGCTCTACGAAGGCTGAGAAAGCATCTTCGTGTTCTTCAAATAAAGCTAATACCTGGAAACAAAAAACAACTAGTCAGTAACTTAATTTTGTTGGTGCCATCTAGAAAATGTTTTAGGCAAGTAAACATTTTAGTAGTAATACTTACGAAAGAAATAATAGCGGCTAACAACAAAATCTTGACTAAAAGATCATCGAACTGTTCCAGGACTAACTGCCATATACTTTTGCCTGAAATAAAGAAATAACATTTAGTGATGGGTCGTTCCCGGTTATTTCCCAATCTTACTTATATTTGGGAATAATCCCCATACTGTGTTGGGTAAGTTACTGGGAACGACCCATCACTAGTCACATTAACATTTATGGAGGTAAATAAACAATATCTGACTGCGCAGGTATGGTGTTTTTTTCGGTTCCGGTCGAGCCTATTATATTATATACCTAGTCGGTCCTTAAGTTCTGTCATAATTTTGATTTGTAAAACATTGTAAAAAGAACGAATACAAAAAACGTAAACATATGTTTTAAAGTTTATTTTACGGTGATGAAATTGCGTTATAATTGTTTTTAAATGAATATTTTCATTTTGTGCCATTCCTTTTAAACATGAGATTCTCGACCGTAGTCAGCACGCGGGCAATTTGTGAAAACATGCTTCACAAAACTGATCAAAACTGAAGTATCTGAATCTGGCATTTTTTATATAACCTCTATAATAGGACATCTTTTAAAGCTATAATGTAGATTTCTAAGAAGCTCGTACCTCGGATGATCATATTTAGAAAATTTTGTATTTTACTATTTCGCTTAAAAACGTGTACCTAAATTTGAGTATCACGAAATAAAGGCATTTGGTAAATCACGTAAAATAGCTATTTAAGGTTAAAAACCAGTTGACTCTTGTACATCAAAATAAAGGTAATAGACCATGCTATCATGAATTGCTACGAAAAAGTCATAGAATACAAAATTATAATAAATACGGGCTAAAATTGCCAGAATCGGTCGCGTACCTTTTTTCACATATTACGAGGCTTTGTGCGAAAACAAAACAATAATTTTCCTGAAAATGTATTGAAAGTCAATCACTATTAAAAAACCTTTAAATTCATATATTATAGAGTTATATATTTAATAGTACCTGTTAGCTTTCTTTACGTCAAAACGTTTATGACAGAACTTTCGGACCAACTAGGTAATAGTATAGATTGTTTTTATCCTGAATGTAGATTTGTCTTTAACCCATATAAAGGTCATACTGTCGTGCTATATACTCGTATATATTTTATATAGTATAGATCTTCCAATATTTCGAGAGAGGTTCTAGAGCCACTAGCGAGCTCCAATACCGCAGTAGCCACAAAAGCGAATGGGGTCAAGATTCGAGATACAGCGAGAAAAAATACATCACTATTTTAGTGACATACATTTTTGTGGCATTATTTTGCATTCGCTAAAAGAAATCGGAGTAAAACAAAATCGTTGCTACAAACTTCATTACAAAATCTCTTGTATACATTCGATTCCGTTCACTATGATCTGATCATTTTTACACGAAACATTAATCGACTTTACCATCAAACATTGCAATTTCATTTTAGTGTCGATAAAATCAGATTCGTTCTTTTTAACTTTAGAGCTGTTTTTATGGAGCCGCAAGATGTATATTTATAAACATAATAATACGCAGTTCCCTGGGAGGTTCGCTAATACCCACCTCGGCGAGGCAACGGCTACGTGCTTAATCATATTTCACAGTTCCGAGGTAAATAAAATTTGTCGCAGCCGCCCTTGACACAGTTACGCTCGATCTCTTAAGTATGAATTACTACTTAGTGCGACTTATTATACCCCAGTAAACAATGTGAATACGTAATAAGTCCTACTACTGATATACGTTCACGTGTCAGCTATTCACGCCGAATTGAGTTCTAAGCGCGTTAAAGGATAATGATGTCGCTAGTTTGCGACAAAACCGTGATAACTCAGAAGATCTATCATACCGAGATATCACGGTTTTGTCGCAAAGCAGCGAATTGTGTTTGTTCTCGTCCGGTGCTTACCTTCCTCTGTGGGCAGTTCTGAAAAGAGAGAAAAAACATAATTAGAGCTTTGAATAAAACATCAAAGGAGTAAATTTAACAGACGATAAACCAGTCAGAGCAGGCATGCGATCTATCTCGGTAGTTACGATCGAACATAAATACATTTCGGTATGGCGTATGTACAGTAGGGCATAGCGGGCGGCGGCAAAACGCTCTATCGATGGCTGATGGACACGGCATAGTATATGTGTTACGTCAATACTTCCACGCCGGGCTGATAACGCTCTCCTTGCCGCCTATCAGCAAACCCAAACAGGTTGCTAATGCGAAACTAAACTACGCAGGTATCGCTGATTCGCCGAATAAATAAAACGCACGTGCCGATACTAAGGCCGCGGCGACTGACACTTAGCCGGCTAAATATATTAAGAAAACGGCATTCCTTTATCGTTCGAGGTTTAGCACGTTCGGTTGTATGCTTAGATGAGATTAGTTTTATTATTGAGTGTGTAAGGTTAGGACGGTGACCTGAGCGTTGACCTCCTTACGTAGCGCTTAGCGTCGTCACAATGTTTTAAATCTAATTTAGTCCACGGCGTAATGAATACAGCATGCATTCGTGACGAGTGACCCATAAATTTAGCACCAGAATCGTATCACGTATTTATTTATATCATATTTATTTGAGTAGAGGTTAGTATCTCGTTGTCATTGCAAGGTCTCGTGTCTCGTATTTGTGACATATGTGTTAATCTGCGCAGATTTTATCGCGATACAATCGGGCAATGTGCTTTAAGTCGATCGCGCGTCTCTATTTACGTACGCTCAGCCGTGCCGGTCGGGCCGGCTCCTTGTAGACTAATGTAAGCAATTAGTCAACTCATCGATAACGATAACAGTATCTAGCCATTTGCGAACCAGGACAGTGGCGTGATGCCATAATACTGGAGACAACGGAGTCGTTACGCTTCCTAAAGGCCCGCGGACGTGTTTCGGTTACTGATCACTCCTAACAATGCCAATTTAACTATCCACTATAAATGGAACTTCTAATCTGCATGCGTAGTTATCGTTATCGTATAATAGGAAATGGTAAGCGAAGGTTGTCGACTTCACATTCTATATTTAAGTTTGAGCTTACGAGGATTTAATGGTCATTAGTGTAAAGTTCCGCGAAAGATGTTCGTAGCGAGATAAAGTTGAGGCAGGCGAGCGCACCGAATAACAAACTACTATGGTAACTTTATTTTTCAGTTATTGTTTAGGATGAGATATTTTAATTAGATCCTTCGAGATCTTACTTAGAAATACAGTAGGTCGGTACCTACTGTATTATCATACTTTATATCACTACATAGTATAAAATAAAGTCACTTTTTCTGTCCCTATGTCCCTTTGTACGCTTAAATCTTTAAAACTACGCAACGGATTTTGATGAAATTTAATAAGTAGTTTTAAATAGGTAGAGTTATTCAAGAGGAAGGTTTTTATGTAGGTATAGTACCCGTGCGAAGCCGGGGCGGATCGCTAGTTAAATTATAAGTGGAGAAAAAGTATAGTTTTGTACGAATATTTTCTTCAGTAAAGCAAGCCCAGGTCGGCATGCCACAGGTGGAGCCGACCTTCGTTTCAATTGACGCGCTTGTAGAAGAGCAACAGGCCGGGCCGCTGCAGTCTAATACTTAGCGGATGCACACATCATTTGATTGGTTTAATTCTATTAGGTGGATGGGAGAAATAGGGACGTTTATTAAGCAATCGTACACGGTAGATGCTATATATTTAATTAGAAGTTATCTATGTAAGGTTTATAATACAATATCACGTACTGAACGGGTTTCGATTGTATATTGATATTAAGATTAGCTCGCTAAACGTGGGAAGTTATTTTCCAACCATATTTATACGTGTTAAATCCTGTTCAGGATATAATAATAATGTGTGAAAATTGTAAAATAATAAACAAGTATAACAAAAGCATAGTGTACAAAGAACGTCTTTTGATTGGTCTGCTCTGAGTATCTGCAGAAAAGTGATGTCAAACGATCCTAATAATGATAAGCAACAAACAAAGTTGTAATATGGCTCAATATCGAGCACACTATTAAGTTTTGCAAAGTATGGGATTTGTTTAATTCGACCGGCCTCATTCGCAGGACATAAGAACAAAACCAGCTTTGAACTCGGTCATAATAAATTCAAGATCAACGTACGCACATGAGTCACGCAAGTAGGAAAGATACTGAAATCATAAACTGATTACATGAAACAAAGCAAAATATGAAACAACGAAGCTCTAGGCTACTAGACTGCCGCCGTGGGCGAAGACAAAACAATTCAACCTTGTTGCTGGTTGCATTTGCTCTACATATTAGAGATCATCAGTACACGTAACGCTTTCAGTCTGTTACCTAATTCTACGCCTTTGTGTAGAGTACGTGAAAGGTGGAGCGGACCCGCGCTGGTTTTCAACAAGTACCGTAGGTTCGTGTCGGGCGCAAAAATGTGAAAGTATTTATCAGTGGCACAGAAAAGAGACTGAACCGTAAAACACTTATTTTCACTAAAACGAATAAAACACAAACGACGAACTTCTGCAAAAGCGACAGGTATTAAAAATGGGAGAGAATTATATCAGAGCAGACTGCCGAAACTGATGTAAGTTATAAAATTATTCTAAGAATAAGATGAGAAATAGATTCTAAGATTTAACTCATAATATATTCATATTGTAAAATAGAATAGATATCGCATAGTGCTTGCGCGTCAGTTGGTCGGCGCGTAGACGCCACGCCAACGTAGCCTGTCTAAAATAAACCCACAGCCCGCGTTTATAATATTTCAGCCTAGGCACTCTGAAGCGCCGATCCACAATATCTTCTGTCCGACATTATCATGCAAATTCCTCAAGCGGTTCATTTTCTTGTGTAATATAACGTTAATAAAATTTAGTGACGCAATCAACGGTACTAAAGTAACAAATAAACTGACAATGAATGGTAATCAACACAGCACTAACTTTTATGTATTGTTTAGACGTAATAGGAAGCAAACCTGGTCAACCCCAAGCAACTTATAGCGATATATGTAAGTTTGTGGTGAACTAACAAAGCAGATTTATCTCTGCTGAAAAACATACATATGTATGCATGCACTCGAACCGAGGCCGCAAGTATTATCTAAACACGGTTTAGGATGACGTTAGAGGATGTTTTATTCGAGATTAGAGCTACATATAAGGCCCGACCGGCCATTTAAATTCCCGAGTACACAAGAGGCAAAATCGCTTTCAGTACAGTTAACCGTTTCTAATAAAGTGAACCCTAATATGATCGAAACAATGAATGTCGTGACCTAAACCCGTACGCGATATTTGTAAGATATGCCGATGTGCGCGTATGTTTATTTGGTTTACTTTTAGAATTTTAAACAAGATAAAATACATTGTAGAGCGACAATCTAAAAGATCAAATAAAGATTAAGTAATTCAATGATGAACAGCGGTGACTCGTGTTGGTAGCTATCACTTTGGGTCGACCTCGAAAATTTCAGTTAAGTAAAGCTTAAATTAAATAAGGTCATCAAAGACGCCGCAGGTGGAATACTCCGCGTTGAATGAGTCACGCATAAGCACAACCTGGACTTTGTCATTATATGAAATGCTGACAAAACGTGATTAGCAGTATCTTGTAATTTTATTGTAGTAAACAGTACGCCGCATGCGTTTTGCATTGCAATCACTACATAGTATAAAATAAAGTCACTTTTTCTGTCCCTATGTCACTTTGTACGCTTAAATCTTTAAAACTACGCAACGGATATTGATGAGAGTTTTTATGTAGGTATAGTACCCGTGCGCAGCCGGGGCGGGTCGCTAGTTTCTTATAAACAAAGTTATTGCCACTGCCATGCGTTGACAAGAAAACATGGAAGAATATTTAATTGATTTGGTTCAATAACAGCCAGGAAAATCAACGAGGACGAGTTGTTCATAATCATAGGCATAATTTGCTTGGCGGTATTAAATTAGTCTTAAGATCTATTCTCGTTTAACATTTTCCGTATTGTGACGGAACCTCAAGCGGAGTGACGTGTAGTTTATGCCGCATGGTTCGAAGATAAATATTCGTTGGCTGTACGATGGCAGACGCGGGTAAATAAACAAGTTTTGAGAAAAACTTGAGCTGAACTGACTAACAACGGGGAGGATAATCTTCGTTTGGCGTGTTCGTCCGGATGTTCAGATCAGTGTAACTTACACATGTAGGTATAGCGTAGGCTGTTATGACAGAGAAAATTATTAAACATATCAGTTTACTAGGCCGTAAACATTTTACAGCATATATGCAATATGCTGAGTAGAGCTCAAAGCATTGGCAGGACAACGAACGGAATGGCGTTTACTCCACCGACAAGAGCCAGGCTCTTAAGTAGAAGAAGAAGAATGCAATATGCCGTTTATTGACTGACAACTAAGGTAGAGATCAAATCAAATCAAAATCTTTATTTGTAGAACATATAGGTAGGTATATCGGTGGTAGCATACAATATTGTTCTGCTGTTTCGCCAATTAATAGGCATACAAAAAGACATTCATTTTTAAGCGTGTGGTCTTATTTTTCTTGGGAAAAGGGACGAGAATTTTGAAGTATTCATGTTCGATTTCATCGTTGGACTTGGTGAAATGCCCGTATGAAAATTTGAAAAAGAATATTAACTTTAGATACTTGCTAATTCAGGGACTCTCCAGTAAGGCTTTATAAGCGTAATGTGTCAATAACTGCCCCCTCTTTATTAATAGGTAGCCTCGAGGGTCGGAGGGTTACGCCTGAGGGCACTTCGTGGCTCGGTGCCTGTGCACGCACTAGCGACTCTGCTCTCATGCAGCCTATTTATAAACATTGCTGTGCGAGCCTGCAGCGCTATTGCTTCAAAGCTCTGTGCCTATCACCTATAGCCATGGTAGGTTTATCGATTACCTACGCCTGATGCAATAGTATATGAGTAATTAGAGTAAGCTGAGTACGCTTAGGAAGGGTCAGTAGTTTGTTATATCAGAGAAACAACAGAATAGGAGGGAAGCTCTTGCATGTTACATTGCGCGATGTGAATGATGGAGGAGAACCATTTATTTTTTTAGTTGAAAATAGTTGAATTTATAGTAAGTTTTTAAATGATTTATTTTCTTAAACGCTTAGATTTTACATTAAATATAATGGAAATGAATGGTTTGCAATAATACAGACAACAAATGATTTTCACTCAGATATTTACTATAGTAACCACTTTACTGTCTTTACTCATATCTAAGAAATGGATGTGATGCAATCCTATATAAAGCAACTCCTAAGATAATAGACTCCCAATGTCGTCCATTAGGGTCCCAAGAAGTGCTGAAGGTATCAAGGTGAGCGGTAAGACCCGAGAAAGAAAACGGGGGATGCTGAAGCTGCTCATAGTGGCCATATTAAATAGGCGGTGACCATTGCATCAATAATCAACTTCTCTACATGTACAAGTTTGGGCCATGTGGGAAAAAAGAATGGTAGAAGATTGAGGTGCCGAACAGGCATATCTGGGCAAGCCAAGAGGGCGGCGACCAGTCAGACGTCCCAGATATTGGTGGAGCGAAGTCGTCGAATCGAACCTGCAAGATCTCCAAATCGCTGACTGGCGGGAGAAGGTGTAAGATCGGGATACATGGCGTAAACTCGTGTCGGAGGCCAAGACTCGATTTGGGTCAGCGAGCCATGCTTATTACTGATTTCATGAAGG
The DNA here is from genome assembly GCA_025490895.1 of Thaumatotibia leucotreta. NCBI lineage: Eukaryota > Metazoa > Arthropoda > Insecta > Lepidoptera > Tortricidae > Thaumatotibia > Thaumatotibia leucotreta. Next base: position 41,477 of record JALPQI010006163.1, read on the forward strand.
AGATCAAAGTTTAACTGGTTTGTCTAAGCTGCACTTGAAGATAGAATAGCAATAACAATCAAAGAAAGCGAGCGTTCAAACATAGGTCAAGTCGTGACGCCGGTTTCTATGCAAATATTTTCGGTTTTGCAATTAGCGGTACGGTTTGTGTGATCACAGAACTATAGTGAGATGAACACGTGCGCGTGCATTAGCGGCCTAACGTATCACAAGAGCATTATGCTGTAATGATAGATAGGTCAGCTAATCTGTGGGTGAGCCCAACTATGTACAGATGTAGTGTATCCTCAGCCTTTGAACATGCGCGGAAATGGCCTAGTTTATTTTTTGTCTCAATTAGCTGTGCAATGGACATTGTAGTCCATGGCGATAGCTATATGAATACGATCATTTCCTTGAGATAACGATATAATGATATAACGAATGCAGGTAGTGCGGTTCTGTCACGCTAGTCAGTTATGTCAAGTCAAACACTTATACACAGCAACAAGCTCTTTTGAATCGTCATCCATAAAAAGTTAAAGCTTGAGAGTTAACTATACACCATTGGCTCGAGGACCAACGTTACGCGAAAATGTATGTAGGTACAGTCGTCTATAGGTAGATAATACCGGAGCGGAGCGGTCTCTCATAGACATCTGAGCATTCTTCTATTGTTATGGTGTCAGAGTGCATGTTTAGATATTTTTGAGCACAACGACACCACACCAATATATCTGATGGCGACTAAATATTTGACTAAAATAACCAATCTAACACTAGCAACGATAAGCAGTGTGACGTGTTCGGTATATTTTTAGGACTGCAATATCAATTAAACATCGCAGATTGCAGTTTATGTTATGACTGTTTTATTAAATGCATAACCATCCTATGATAAAGAGCCGGTTCTTTTGTGACGGTAATACATTAACGAAGTAATCACAAATTTATTAACGGGAACATAGGATGTTCCACCAAAGAAAAACAATAACTATTTGAAGGAATTGTTAGATATTTGGGCGGAACAGCCGTCCGTCATAACAATTAGCATAGCGAGGCAGAGACAATAGACTTCAGTCCGCGATCATGTGTATGACCTGTACAAATGCTTCCACTGGCAAAAAACGTTCTGAAACCTGATTGGATAATGGATCTAATTGTTTTGTAGTACCAATCAATGAGGACGATAATCTAAGTATTTATGGCCTTGTTTTAATGACATCTAGGCAGATGTCATTAAAACCGAATAGATTCCCTCCCTTTGTAGGCACAAAGGGAGGGAATCTATTCGGTTTATCAATTGTTTGTTACAATCAACAAGGTATCAGACGGCAAGGGGTTTACTACGTATTGAGGACACAAGTTTGACAAAAAAGAGTAGGTGCATCAAAAATCTACTTTGTGTTTTATTCAGAGATCGGACAAAGGCGCGTCATTGTTCGCTATAATATGGGACATGATTTTTTGAGATCTAATTTAGAAGCTTAAATGTGACTATTTATTAAAGGTTTTTTTAGTTACCGGCATCAAATAGGTAATTTTCAGAAATTGATTAAATGATTAATTATTCAATCAAATTTGGAATCATGCGAACAATGACGCACATTTGTCCGATTTCTGGTTATATTATTGAACTAGCAATTTTATCTGCTTAACTGGTGATCTGAGAAACAGCTTTATTGTCTGTGATAGAATTTGCTATGAAGGAAAATGTTCCAGCTTAGTTCTGTTTCCGCAATGTATTTTTCGGAAATCCTTATCCTTAATTCATAAAGCAAATAATCATGCATATGAAGCAATTTATACTCTGTACCGCAAATTAGGCAAAATAAATTGTTTAGTGTACTAATTTATAGTTATCTAATTAGGTATCAAATCAAACTTTTATTACAGTATTTCTTCATACTGACTAAGTCTAGGATAACCCTATACCCTACTTCTATCAGCATGTCATAATATCTTCACAGGATAAGAGCTACATATCATCAATTGACTACTTAAGCAATACTATTCCCAAAAGTGATTAAAAAGTTGTAATATTAAAACTAGAATAGTTCAAGTAATTGCCTTATGTGGTTTTTGTGTACTTTCACATAACTATATCAACAATATTATTGCCAACAATGTTGTTCCTGACCATTATTAATTGCATCTGTCCTAATGAGAGTGTACATTGCAATAATTATTGGAACATCAATAAAAAATATAATTACAGGTGCAGTTATGTTCATAACTTCAAGTAATTTTCTAGTCGGTCAACATAAAATTATTTTTACTTTTAAAATGGTTGTCAACAGAGGTTGATTCACATCCAGGTCTGTAGTTGGCAGGGAGTCAAGTAACCCTGACTGATCGATGGTTACAGTAGTATGATGCCAAATGAACACATATTTTCTGCAAATGATTGAGCTGCGCACACATATGGCATTTGAAAGTTTTTCTTATGAATTAAGTGTTTTGGATGCAAGTGTGACTGACTGACATGTAATTTTGTCAATACTATTAAATAGATATTAAATGAATTTTATTGAATAACAATAAGTGACGATTGAGTAATTTTTTTTAAGAACATCCAATTGTATTAGACATTACATGGGCTGTTGAAATTTTATGAGCCACAACTTTACTGTGAAACAGCCTCAGTTTGCAGACTACTGAATTATTATATTATTTTAATTCACCTGTACTAGGATAACATTAACAACAGATTTCTTGATATAAAGATCAAATACAAAAAAATTATTTGTTGTCTTATAAATCTATATTTAAACTTGTTATCAAACAATCAATTAATTTAGTCTCAGATAATTTACAGTACTAATACACTATAAATGTAATAATAATAATGAATAGGCAACATAGTTACCTAATAAAATGTTTATATTTATGGTCCCTTAGTTCAATGTTAAGTCAATAATGTCAATTAATATTGTCTATCAGCACTCTCAACAGTTAAATTGTATTTGGTATTGATGTTTCAATCTGTGAATTCTTAAGACAGTAAACAATGGTTTTTGTTGATATAACTAAATCAAGACAGGCATTTGTTTATTTTCATAGGGCCTGTTAATTATCACCTAGATATTAGCGTGATAAAGGTGTAAGAAGCATCCTAGCTTTGACTGGTTTAACTCAGCTTAAACAAAGACATACAAGGTGTGAGGCCACTTACCATTTGGGCCATATTTCTCCTGGTTCCTTTTGATTTGATCTGGGCTAAGGCCTTTGTCTGGGTCTGTTCCAAAATATGATAAGACTTCTTCCACGGATTTCGTGTGAGCGTCCTCCATGGTGAAAGTCTATATTACCGTCAGTTCTGAAAAGATAAATAATTAAGGTTAGAATTGACTAGTGATCATCTTCTGCAATAATAGTGAGGTTATGTTAACTTAACATGGGATCTTTATCCCAGTTTTACATATGGTCTAACCCAATGTCGTTTAGTTGCATAGCTATGTTTATTTTAATTCACGTGTATTTAATAATACTTTAAATATACAACGTACAAGTTAAACGCACTGAGTAAAAAAAATCGACACAACCAATTCCCAGGACGATTTCGTTAAATGGCATTTAATAAGACAATTATTATTCACTCGCTAACCGTGAATACCATGGGCAAATAGGGCTAGAATCCGAAATAGTAAGTAGCAATTTCCTGCATCGCAAGCACCGTTTCACTGTTTGTTCCACTCACCAAGAACTTTTCTTATTCATGAGAGATGACTGTCATTAACAATTTTTCACTTAATATAGGAAAGTGCGTGTTTGTAGTTTTACAATGTATAATCTTATGTATTTGTACTAAACTAAGACTTTTCTCGTAAATATCATAAACCACTAGAACACGTATCCAATGCAGCCGTCATTTTTTCTTAAACTGACGTCTAACGTGACGTTGTAAAAGTGAGAAGAATGAAGCGCCACCTATCAACTATCTTGTGAACGAATAAGTCAAATTAAGTCCCTTTTATTTAGTTATAGCATTTAATGAGAAAATCAAAAACTAAACGTGGCTTCATAATATTTAAAATAGAAATATATTTCATGTTATTGACATAAAATAGCATAAATAACAGCGGAATGATTTAGTTGTTCGGAAAAATGTGGAGCGATGTTATAGGCCGGTTCTGTACCACGTGACGGAAGGCTATTTTAGTTCAATAGGCGCCTACAAAATGCGGTATTTTTAAAATGCAGAAACGTGAACATAATTTCTTCGCGTTATGTAACACACTTTTATCACTGGTAATAAAGTCACAAACTATGGTTATTTACTTAGAAGGCACTGAATTGACACTTTTTGATTATTTTGTTCACAGGAATGCGATGTAAAGGTTGTTATTTTCAACTTACTGATATATTTTTCGACAGCGTCGGGAAGGAAAGAAGAAATAAGAGTGGCGCGGGAGGTGTTTTCCCGCCGCGCCCCGAGTAGCGACTCCCGGGCGGGAGCGACGATTTTAGCGCGGCGCGGGCGCGGCGGAGGGACATGTCGGAGATTTCTTTAATTATTTTGGCAACAGTACTCGATGGCATAGTCGACTCGCTTTCCAGGGTTGCTTGTCGCGCTCGTGCGGCGTCGCGACCGTCCTGTCCTGTGATGATCTTTTTATAGCGGGCGCTACCCGGGTCGAGCTCCCCGGTCCTTGCTTTACCAATATGTGGCTGCTCTTTACGACTATTATAGAGCTTTTCAGTTTACGCCACTATTCTGCGAGCGATAAAACAGCTTAATCGTTGACATTAATTAAAATTCGTGCTTGGAAATACGTTTCCTTTTAATTGCTTGATTTAATGATTTTCTTCGAGCGAGAACGGATAACGGCGATGTTGATAATGGTTCTATGCCTTAGTCATGTTTAAGGATCGATTAAATTTGACAATCAAGGAAGTTCATCTACATATTACTTGCCATTACATGGTTGTCACAATAATAGTACATTGTGCATCAAGGGAGGTAAGTACGGAATTACTAACGAGAGTGTTAGAAGTGCTTTTAATGACTCGAGTTAGTATTCCGCTTACCGACCGTGATGCATACAATGTTTTTCATCACACATGTCGACAAAAAAATAAGTTTTAAGACAAAATGTTATTAAATGACGTACTGACATTTCTATTACTCCCTAGGGAATTTCACGTTTCTATTACTCCCGCTATGCATGTAAACAATGGCGCGCTTAGACAGAAAGTGTGATGAAAAAATTAGGTACCTACTTAATTATGAAAACCGCTTGTGATGTCAAATTATCGACACTACCTATAACCTATGACAGGATAGGAAACTGGGCCTATTTGAGTTTACGAGTCAGAATTTACAAAGTCTAAGACACAACAACCATGCAAGAGATATAAGTATAATAAACATTATTATCCTTACGTATCTTGGGATTATTAATTTAATATTAAAGTTTTATTTGGTGACTACAATGAGTACTATACTGATACTCATAAGGCAAGAAGAATAAGCAGAAATGTATGAACACTGGCCTAGAAACTAATAACAACAAGCGATAACTCGTTGCAAAATATTTTTACATTTTAAAACTTTTCTTATGACGGGAACTGTCCAATTGCTGTGAGAAAAATGTTATGGTTATACATGAATAACATGAAGTATTCCTTCCGCAATGTGAATTTTTTGGTGTTGTTCATCACTTTTAAATAAATATTTTGTGGTGGAATAACTTTAAAACTTTTAAAAGTAGGTACAGTTACATATGTTACAATAAGTACAAATATGCAAATTACGGGCTTATGTAATTTCGACTCATTTCCGGAAATAAAACAATATTCATGTAAGAATCTTAGGTTTATCAATAATGATTAAATTGATTAATTACGCGCATTCGCCGTCAGTCAGAAATACTCACGTCATTTAAACACAATATTTAAACGCTGTTAACTTTATTCACACAAATATTTGGCCCTCCTTAGAAAAAAAATCGTGCGACTTAACTTATGATATCTGGCGGAATATTTGTTGTCATATTGGTCAATGGGCCACACTCCTCCTTTATCTGGCAGACGAGGTGGTTATAATAAAGTTACATTAATTATTTAATTAAAGTGCCATAGGACTAGGTCGATTCGTGTAACTGTAAGAGTTTTCAAGATATTATCCATACGCTTCCGGTATTTGGGTTTTTCAGTTAGGGATGAAGGCGTGGTGGTAATAAATACGTAGGTAATGAAGTTTATTGTACTACCACGTACTACACAGGTTTTCAAGTTCAACTGTTCCCATTTTGTACCAGTTAATTTTGATCGCATAATTAGATGGACCCGTCGGTAGATACTCAATAACTTCCGGGGGCAGCGTATCCAGATTTTTCAGATCTGGGGCCTGTTTATCAAAAGCTTGTAACTTGTAATACAAGCGGGAGTCCTTATCTAATTAATGGCGATAAAAAGAGACTTTCACTTGTATTACAAGTTACAAGCTTTTGATAAACAGGCACCTGTACTTACTCATAAATTTAACATGAAACCAATTTTGTATTTTATTCTATTTCGGATGTTTCAGTAGGTACACTCTGATTTACTTTTTTTTTTTTTTTTTTTATCTTGGGACATCTTACACAAATCGACCAAGTTCCACGGTAAGCTCAATTAAGGCTTGTGATGTGGGTACCAGGCGACGATATATATAATAGTTAGATACATATAGATACTTAAATACATAGACAGCCATGACCAAGGAACAAACATTTGTGATAAATAAATACACAAAGAATGCCCTCGCCGGGATTCGAACCCGGAACCTCCAGCTTCGTAGGCAGGATCACTACCAACTAAGCTACGGAGGCTGACTTGTTAAATGTAAATTCCGCTCATTAATTTCAATCCTATAAAGATTAAATTAATGCTACGATTAATTAATTAGCCTTGCTATCAAGAGTTTAAACATAATTAGGCTATGCATTGCAACTGGGTCGCAACAGACAGATCGGCATTGGATGTTTACTGTTGGCAGAGACAAACGGTCAGACGACATTGATGTATGACTTCGAATATTTTTCAGGCGATACATACGAAGACGTACAGCTGTCATATAACGCGGTATTTGAGGACACTACAATTACGAAGTGCTCGCACGTAACAAACGTGTTACACTTAACCGAAAACCGAAAAACAAGCAACCATGTCTGGCACAATGGAAGTTAGACACGTACCTAGGTACCTATTATAAAAACAGTGATTAGTCGAATCTCTAGATAAAGGGTTTCGATAGGAGTAGGAAAAAATCAAGCATATCTAATAATCTTCGGAATTTAAGGAAATGAAATATTCCCCAGGTATTTGTCCAATTCAATATTATATTCATCCCGAGAAACGGTAATATTAGTACTTTAAACAACATAAAATAAATATGTCAAATTAGTACTTGCTTGACCACAGATCCATATTCAGAATTATGCAAATACTCGCAATAACTTAGTATGGCAAATGTGAGTAAACATTTTTGCGTAAGAAAATTATGAATGAAAAGTGACTTTATTTCATCATTGGTTGAATTCATATCTAGGCATCATTATGTCACAATAAGCCAATTCAATTATTTTAGAAAAACAATTAATTTAGCCTAATACTGGGCGAAAGATCGGCTTGGCTACTTAGATGCAGTGTTTATTTCAGGTAAGTAGGTAGGCATATTAGGCCCTTTCTGGAACTCCATAAATTTATTAATTTATACATTTTGTTTAAATTGACGCGAATGAAAGACACATTGTGATTTGGGAGACGGAAGTTCAAATTATTTACTTTGACGTTAAGAGTTTATGCATCTAAAGGTTTATAATGAGATTAATAATTACTCAATACATTACAATGTTGTTATATGCTGTTTGTAAACATAGATCAGTTACCTGTCTAAATGCATGCAGATACCTCTTTACAATTTAAGGTAACAAATTAAAAGTGCATGCCTGTATTATTGGTATAATTTTATACCATAAATGCAGGCATTAAATTTAGTTAGATATTTGTATTACCTACAGGTATCCATTTAGTAGTCAATTAAACATGTAGGTTACCAATCACAATCAGTCCGGGTCCCCCCAAATAAATCGACGCAGATTCAGCTTAAGCCAGTTTAAAGAAGCTTTCTGTCAACATATAAAGCTTTTTTCGATGTGATTGTATATCAATTTTACACCATCATAATTGTTTACCAAATAATTATTACGTATGTCCTTTGTATTTAGATGTTTTTGTTTTATGCTGTAGGTGGCAAACGAATAGACGAATCGCCTGATGGAAAGGGACTGCGCTCTTTTCTTGAAGGTTTGAAGGTCGTATTGGACCGGAAACACCGCTTGTACTATTCAAAACTGTGATAAAAAACGAAATAATATATGTAAGTATTACAAAGTTTCTGTAATATCAGTACTATCGATCATTGGGCCCGGGTAGCTAATGGAAAATACCATTAGTAATTACAAGTAACCATGGAACTCTAGGAAGGTAGATTGTGGGTGGATTCGATAGATAAATAAGTACCTATGTACATTTAGATTATTGATCTTGTTTTATCATCGGTAGGATCGATCAAACATTTATTATTTTTTATGTTTATGAAGATTAGTAAAGAAAGGAAATGAGTTGTAATGTCGCTTGCAAATGCTGAAACATTAGCTGGAAAAGCTCCTTCATGAAGAGTAAAACACCTTTGTACTGGGATCCCTGCCGCAGGCAAGAGCTTTTAGACGGTTTTTTTATAATTGCGTTTATACGTAAGCACTAAGCATTTTTAAATTAATTATTGATAATATTTAGTTTTAATTTATATTAAATAACTTATCTTTATTAAATGATCCTTTGTACTCTTGGTAATTTTATTATGTATTCCTAACTTTTTTTGGCATTGAACTGATTGCTACATCCGAGCTTTTATGAAGATAAACCTATCGTTGTTCAATAGATAATATAAATAAATAAAAGTGCGTAGAGACACGAGGACGCCGAATGCGTTTGTCACGGTCGGCTAAGTTTGGAGCGGCCAAGGTCGGCTCGTTTCGGATTCCTCGTGTCTCCGAACTCCAGGAAGGTATCCGTTGACGTGTCGTCGACGTAACGCGATGAGAGGAGAGGATTTTAGGGAAGCGCGTAACTGTAGGACAGCTGCCCGCGAACTCCAATTTCGCAAATTTCGGGGATTTATCTCTGTCACTCTAATGACGCCATCGTTGGTGTGAGAGAGACAAATCCCCAAAATTTGCGAACTTCGGAGTTAGCGGTAGGCCAACAGAACAACTCGGATTCGGATGCGAATGTCAATGTCAAGTATAATTTTCCGGTTTTGTCCACAACGTGGCAGACTTCAACGCATATGTTTGATATTTAAACGCGTCTATTGACGCAAATCATTTTTGTTTTAAGGTTAGTTAAATGATTAAATTAGTGTATTACTTAGGTAATTTTAGGTACATAAAGCAACAGCAACGACACAGTAGTAGAAGCTGTTGATTAAATTGCGTTTTTATCTCGTGATCCAGGTTTTTAGTTTAAATTATAATCAGAATAATGATTGTAATTATTAGAGTCGGCTATTTGTAGAGTATATTTTAGTAACATTTTGTCAGAATTCCTATGTGTTTGTTTAATATTAGTTACGAAAGTTAAAATGATTACTTAATTTAATTTCCTATGCAAACACGTAATTTTCTAAGTTGTAAGCCTACGCACATGGACATGTCCGCCCTTTCTCAACAAAATAGTGCCTGAAAATTTACAGCTGTCCGGGCGGGCGAAAAACTGTCAGCCTTGTCTTCATGACACTCTGAATAAATTTAGAGTGTAGAAATAGAAAATTACAGGAAAACAGCTGAATGCCAATGCTACCAAAGTTTATTTCGGAGGCCGAAATAAAATGTATTACGGAGAGGACATTTTATAGCGTTACGTGTACAGAAACTTGGCTTACACAACGATTTAACAGAAATTTACGAGAGCGTTACAGAAAAAGACGCATATTCTTTTAGAGAAGTTATTTCAGCTTCAAACAATAAAAAGCTTGAATATCTCAGTATTCTCAGGGCTACCTACAGCTGTGCTCATGAGTTCAATGAATTCAAGTATATTCGTGCAGTTGATCAGGAACAGGAAAATGTTATATTTATATAATTGTATATCTATAAGGTTTAAGGCTATCCTGTCCGAAATTAATGCAAACGCCCAAAGACAGCGGAAAACCATTATTACTCGTAGCTATCGACTATTTCCTCGATGGTGATTAATGGGGTAAAAAGGGAAGATCATTCATTAATGAAATAATGAACGATTACTGATTGTTCTGTCACCTAGGGTCGCCAGGTGTTCGACCTGTCTGACTGTTTCCGGCTTTTCAGGTTCATCCCATTATTTCCAAAACTTTTAATTATTAATCATTAAATAAAAAAGTTGGTCAAAATGTCCGATGTTTTAGGAAACCATGTCCGGTTTTTTGATATTATGACCTGATAACCCGGTACGTATCCGGCAACTGACATTTTTTCTAAGGTAAGGCTACCGCCTATACCCCTGGCCCGGGTCGAATTATAAAATTGCTACAATAATTACTAATAGTAGGTATATTGTGCACCTAGGGAGGTAAGTACGGTATTACTATATTAACGAGTCTGTTAAAAGCCCGACTCTAGGCGGGTGAGCGTCAGGATGACTGACCAAAATAGCGGATCAGTGTTAGAGTACCATCATAATTTACTACCTATTTGCTACTATTTACTACCTATGTTCACATATTTGCTACCTAAGTTTTAAAAAAGAAATAAATTTAATTAAGTGGGCAGTCATTCTGACGTCAGGATGACTGCCCACATTTAGTATTTCGTGGTTAGACCCTATATTTTGCAACTTTCTATATATTATGATTTACTACCTATTTGCTACCTAAGCATATATTTTTTCCAGATTTTTTAGGCAAAAAATGCCGATTTTATAAGCATTTCAAATTCTGAACAAAAAAAAAATTGTTAGAGTACCATCATAATTTACTACCTATTTGCTACTATTTACTACCTATGTTCACATATTTGCTACCTAAGTTTTAAAAAAGAAATAAATTTAATTTAGTGGGCAGTCTTTGTGACGTCAGGATGACTGCCCACATTTATTATTTCGTGGTTAGACCCTATATTTTGCAACTTTCTATGTACTATGATTTACTACCTATTTGCTACCTAAGCATATATTTTTTCCAGATTTTATAGGCAAAAAATGACGATTTTATAAGCATTTCAAATTC
>JALPQI010006164.1:0-73388 GCA_025490895.1 Thaumatotibia leucotreta
ACAGAATTTTATTGACATTATCCATACGAAACGTTCTATAATTATGTGAAGCTAAACCTAAAACATTGGCTGGACGAAATAAGTAGGTATCTCCTTATACCTACAAACCATAGTAGCTTCTCTTAACTTTTTCAGCTATATTTAATTCAAGTTACATCTATGTATATGCCAGGCCACTCAACAAATTTCCTCATTTGCGATTACTATTTGCACCCAAACGTCACTTCTTTAATTTCTTCACCAAGGTTTATGATTACCAGGGTTCGGATATCTCGTAGCAAGGTAAGACGTTAGAGAACCACGGAGTTGATTTTAACATAACAGTCTACTCATATTCATACTCACATCCTCATTCCAAAAGTTGATTATAAACGAAATGCATATAATTTGGAATTGAATTCAATTATATTTTAAGTGAAATAAAGACTGCCACATTCTGTTGTATGTATGCAAAAAACACGCAAACAAAAAATATTATTAACTAAGCTTCTAGTTTGTAATATCCATAGAATACGCAGATAAAATGAAATTAAAAGCATTTTTTGACTAATTATATTCATGAGGATGAATATAAGAGTTCGACTCCGTGGTTCTCTAACGTCTTACCATGGTACGAGATATCCGAACCCTGTTGATTACTTTTACATTTTATGCAAACGAGCTTAAGTGTTATATGGGTGAATCAACTTTTTCTGTCTGTTATTGCCATGGGTACGGTCGCCTGTGTCACGCCAGCATGACCATGGCCGATAAAACCAGTTTTATGCAAAATTATGCTACTTAAATTAGGCAACCATGCAAGTAGTTCATGTCTGTAGGTGGCCCATTAAGGAAATGGCTTATTCACACAAGAAAAATGTATGTTTGCATAGTTTAAGTAGCATAATTTTGCATTAAACCAGCGTGACTCGGGCGACTGTAACCATGGCAATAACAGACAGAAAAAAATTGAATCACCCATTTACACCGTATTACTTATACGTCGTTTTAGTCAATATGTCGGAATTGTGGCAATTTACAAGCTTGTTTGCATTGCAGGGCGAACCGACAACGACATCCGAACATATTGCTGAAATCCGTAACTGTGCAGGATAAACTTTGCAATACTAATAAACAATTAATGGTACTTAAAGCCAATTAGTAATCATTTGCAATAGATACTCGTATTTATAATTAGGTAAAACGAAGGTATTTATCCGACTTCAAAGAGAGGAGGTTTTTAATTCGTACTATGTTACTCGACATTGCCGAAAATCGTGAACCAATTTTCTAAATTATTTTTTTAAATCAATTGGGTATAATAACCCCGTGATGGTTCGGTTGGCATCAAGTCTTGGTCTGATGATGGAATCTTATAGATTTTTTTTTGTGATTATGCAAGTTTTGATATTCCTCATAGTTTTCAGATGTCATAACTCACATCTATACCAAAGTAAAAAATACAGAGTTTACCAACGCCCTACCTAGGTGGCATTCGAAGCCATGTCCACAGCTTTCGTGGTTGATGCCTAGACCCCTGGCCATTGGTTTTTTTTCTCTGAAATATGCAATATGAATATAATAAAAGGCTAGGCATATTCAACTTAGTCCTTTTATACCCTAAAATTATTAAGAACATTACTTAGGTATAAGAAAAGTATTTCCAAACATTAGTGACAGTCTGATAATTAGTACGCTTTTAGTCCATTATCATTTCCTGTTAATAACTCAATAAATCAAACGAAACACATAAAAGCGTCGTCTTAATTAATAAAAGCATTTAAACCAAAGACAACCCCAGCTTTTTACCAAATTGAGTGAAATATGCGTCCCTCAGTTACCATAGACATTTCTTTTTTCCCTCACACCACAGACATTAAGAACGCGTTCGGAACTTTTAATATTCTAATAAGATTTTGATTTAATTCCCTTTATCATTATTTATGTAACGGGGCTAAGCCTGTGTTATTATTTTTTCCGCGGCCATGTTTCCGCGGGGTGAACCACAGATTATAAAATTGTTTTTTCTTGTTTATGACATTATGCTAGCTAATAATGTAAGGATGAATTTATTTATGGGTTTGTTTTTAGCATTAGGTACTTTTTAAGCTATTTTGACATGTAACAAGGCTATGAGATGTTTACGCAGGCAGGGTTTACTAGTATTGAGATAATCCAATCTTTTATTCAAATAACAAACAATAATTTAAAATGAGTAAGTAGGTAGTAAGTAATTAGTGAAAATAAAAATATCAAGCTCTAGAAAAAGTGTTAAATTATGTGAATCTCCTACGTCATAATCATAATTCATAAATATAGGTATCAGTCATAGTTACAGAAATGTAGGTACGATGAATTAACAATGAAACCGAAACGTCAAACGACTAGAATCATCAATGGAAAGTTTCCTTCGAAACCTATATTTCATTTAAATGCAAACAAAACTAAAAGCCGCTAAAACACCGTCAATAAACAGTCTCTTTCCCGATGTTTTCTCCACATTGCACAATAAAAAACCAAACCTACGTCATTTTAAGATTCGAATTCGAAGACAAACCGTTTTACCGTGAAAATCTATTGTCACAGTTGAAGGGTGACAAGAGGGTGCATGTTACTGCTGACTACCCCATTACCAAACGTCTTATATTTCTTAAAGAAACTTTATGCAATTGTATTTAGGTCGATATTGTATATGCGTGTATAGTACTTATGTTACATGGAATGGAGATACTTGTTGAATGTGACATCCGTGTTTGAACACTTTGAACGCTTTATGACATTGTTGTGAGCTGACGTGGAAATTGAGGGTTTCAATGTTGTTTTGGTGGTTGTTTTGTTTAGCGGGAAAGGCTCTTTATTGAAATGAAATTATTATGCATGTTGTTTCGAATGTTTTGTAATTTAACCCTTCGTCTGTGTTTGATAAGGATCCGTACAATAGATATTGAGCTCAAATCGACTCATAATTTGAATTAAAAATCCATTGTACTGATCCTTAGCAACCTCAGACGAAGGGTTAATATATTAACGGCGTACCTAAATGCGTTTGAGTAAAACCTTGAATATAAGCACTAAAGCCTGTACGGTCACGGGAGCGGCCACGATGTTCAAAAATATGTGTACATGCACTCTATTAAGATACGTAATCCCAGGTAGAAATAACAGTAGAAAGGACAATATTATTTACGAATTTAATTGCAGCAATTATAGCAGTTTCTGAACAAAAGCGTGTATTTATTTGTTTACAAGTAAGAATTAGTTTTACTTTTCGCCTAGCCCCGCTAGTCTTCCTTCAACGTAGATGCCTTCTTTTTTTATTTATGTTTTATGTGACGAAGGTAGACAACTGAGCCTGATGGAAAGCAGGAACTGAGGTTCATGGACATAATGACCAAAAAATCGCTTATGCGCCTACCCTGAGGACTTAGATGGATTGCCTCAGAGGAATGTCCATGGTCCTCTTGCTTTCCATTAGGCTCAGTTGTCTACCTTTGTCACATAAAAAAAAAGGCATCTAGACTAGAGGCAATGCCTCTATCTATGCCAGTAATTACACCGGCTATCTTACCCCCAAACCGAAACACAGCAGTGCAAACACTGCTATTTAGCGGCAGGTTAACGGGAACGGTGGTAGCTATCCGGGCGGACCCTGCACGAGGTTCTACCACCAGCAAACAAACAACAATGTGCATGGGAACGTATTTTACCTTCTGTTATTGTTAGAGTACCAAAAAACAATTTGAACAAATATGAATAGCTCACACGGAAATATTCCTACCTCTTTATTAAAGTCCATAAAAGCAAAACTAACTACGCACTCGTCAAATAAAAATAACATTGATTTCAGCCGTATTCGTATAACTGAGTCAACATCTAAGATCTGATAAGTCCACTTTTTATTTGTACCTGCTTATTATTTTTATGAAACAGCCACCTGGATAGAAATCAGGTGTCCAACATGCCATTAAGCGGTCACCCTCGCCTTAACTGCGGAAAACACCATAAAAACAAAAACACCGAGAAATCCTAATTTCATTCCGTCACGCTTCCTCATAGCATTTTCGAAGACATTTCATCATAATACGGTATCCTTAGCAGTTAGCTTTAAAAAAGATGTAAATCCTGTCACAAGTGAAATATGTAGTACATTAACTCATTTGGGAGGGAATTACATTCACCAGAGGTAAGAATATGCTTTAATTACACTCTGTATCTGAGTAAGAGTCTAGGTATAATATTTCAGGGATCTCTGTCGTCTCGACTGATTTAGGAACTGATGTTATATATTTTACAATAATATCTTAACTATAGGAATAATACGCATATATTTAGCGGTCTCAGCTATCTTATCCAATTGACCTTCATTCATACCTATTGCACTGACACTTATGAATTGGAATAGCAATATAAACGCGAACGTTTCCTCAAATACGGTGGTATTAATAATAACTTTGCGTTTATTTCGTTTACTGAAGAAAGAATAATGGATTCTTTATAAGAAAATAGGGCTCAAAAGCTCAACCAGTTCTAATGTAAAACAATAAACTCAGATTGCACATATGCCATTTATTTATGATTGTTATTAAAATAAGGCTAAAATGGCACTTATGGGCACTTTTGCACCGGAAGCAATAAAGAGCGGTGCAATGACAGGCGATGACTATTAGTCAGCAATTGTTTTAAATGTTTAATTAAATAATGTAATTTGGATACAAAAAAATAAGGCATATAATGTAATTACGTATAACGTAAAAAATAAATAAAAACTCAGTATCTCTAGTTAACATACTGCGTACCAATATTAACTGTAATCCCTTTACGAGGGTGATTCCCTCTAATGGGTACCATTAGGCCATTACGCCGACCCACTGGATACTGCCTAACGAGCCACGCCACTGATCCGTAACTCTACTATTCATTAAGGTAGCATTCTAAAATGTCGTTATAGCTATTATAATACATAATATTTCATCAGCCATTGAGAATCTTGGAGGAGAAAATACCTACATGTACCTACAAGTCATATTGAAAAATTTATACGATGGGACTAATCCAATCATGTAAAAAAGGGCTGCTTCATACATTGTGGATTATGATGACGGTATGCTTTTCATCATCATCAACATCATCATTATTATGTCAGCCGAAAGACGTCCACTTCTGAACATAGGCATGCCACAATGTCCAGTACTGCGCCACCCGCATCCAGCGGACTCCTGCGATCTTCATAGTACTCGTATATTTAGTTATATTTTTATGGATGGATTTTGGGGTTGATATCATAGAAAAAGTTGCTTATAGTTGGAACGTACACTCATACCTCAATAGGTAATAGGAGGGGCCCTATGTCCAGTGAAATTAGCTGATCATAACTGATTAGTGTTTTTATTTTTATTTTACTCTCATTTGTCTCTTACATTACATGTGTGTTTTTTCTGCGGTCAAGGTTATTCGTAAGATACACAAAATATTTGCTTGTTTTGGTTGCAACTGACAGTCTAAATATGCTAGCACCCTTACTTTCGGTACCTACTGTTGCAAAAAAGGCCATCTTCACGGAGCAACTGATAGTTCTGTTACTATATATAATAAACTAGTCAATAATTTGAATTAAATGGTAAACATCCCGTTTTAAGTCATAAAATATGCTTGCCTTTTCTAGCCAGTTCGCAAACGCGAGAAACAAAGCCATGTATCAGCATTAAAACTGCGATTTAATAACGCTTTTAAGCGTCGAGACCATTAGCAGAGCAAATTGCACGAAACGGTGGTGACAGGGTATTATTTATCACCCGGTTTTGGAAGACAAAAGTTTAAAGTTGGCGATTAAGTACTGGCGTCTTTAGCGCGAATCTTCGTGCAAGGACCTAAGTCTTTTTAGGGTTCCGTAGTAAACTAGGAACCTTTATAGGTTCGCCATGTTTGTCTGTCTGTCCGCAGCTCAGTGGCCGCTAGTACTAGAAATTTGGAATTTGGTACAAGTACCTATACATATTAATCACGTCAAGAAAATGGTAGAATAAAATATAGAAAAAAACTAGTCGTAACGTGGGGATGATTTTTTTTATTATATTGGAATTCTATTGTATTTCATTGAATAGGTATTTTAAAAGGGATAAGGGTATCAAAGGGAAGTTTTCTTCTGAAGTCAATATTTTCAGAATTAAAAAAATTGTGTCCCCCTCCACCTCTAACTTTTGATCCATGGGTCCAAAAATTAAGAAAAAATATCATAAATTGGCTTGCAGAATACTTTAAAATAAAACAATTTTGAACACAATCAGCATCGGCCCAGCCGTTTTTGACTGAATCCTACACTGAGCATGGCCCGACATGCTTTTGGCCGGTTTTTCAAGCATACCTTTAGACTTGTCATTAATTGTGTTCGCTCCAACGAAACTCACCCCTAAAAGTTAACATTTGACAATTACTGAAAAGTCGAGTCACTGGCAGTCATTTATCTGACTCGTTTGACTCGTGACACGCTGACGTTTTTCACGGGATAACTTCAACCGTAGAAACTAATATTGGGTAGGTACAATCAACAACACAGCTGTGACTACAGACAAAGTGCCAGAAATATGTATACACACCTTTATGTCCAGGCAATAAAGTTCTGTTTACATATTTTTGGCACTTTGCCTGTGTTCTCAGGTGTGTTGTTGACTGTACTATACAAATTCATTCGAATGACGATGAAATGTGACCGTCAAAACATAAGTTCTAGAAAACTCAATTGACATTTGTGTAAATCTATTCAGGTCAATTTCCATACCTGCAATACAATAACTCTTTATTGCACCTCAATGTCAAATACATAACAAATGATAAAATTACATTTTTGGAAGAGATAAATAAAAGTCGGCCAGTAGCTAAAAAGCGATCTCTGCCAGACAACCTTTGGGTAGAGGAGATAAGAAAATAAAAGTTAACAGTAGGTGGTGCAAAATCTGACAAGGGTATCCCCCTCTTCTTTCATTATTCTCGGTCCTGTGCAACCTTTGGCCAATCCCTTAAAAAGAAGTCTAAGTTATCCCGCCATCGCCGACGGGGTCTGCCTGGTCTCCGATTACAGTCTTACCCTCATATTAATAAGGATTAATCTTTAACTGTCAAAAGTTCATTCTTAGAAATCGCCAACTATAGGGGATGAATCGTAGTGGAACAGGTAAACACAGTATTCAATTGTTGACGTTCTGTGCCCTCGATCGGGTATCAGTCGCGTGCTTGCACAACTGCGCGCTCCGCCGCGCAAGCGGGCCGCCTGAATCACTTCCCGCGCTGCTTCGTTCTACTTGGTACTAGATATGTGCGCCGCGCCGCCGCCGCCGATGATTTTTCCACGCCGCCGCCGCCGATGAATTTGACCGGCGTGAAATCGGCGTGTCAAAATTATTTATTCGTTTTCAATTCTAATAATTAATCCACAGTGAAAGAAAAGGTTTACAATTTGACCGCGTACTTTGTTTTTATATTCACAGAATCACTTCAAAATGCACATAAAACTGTTCGTAACAACAATATTACTAAACGGTTTTAAAATAGACCTGCAATATTTCGTCGGTTGACAATAAAAACTCACTAAGTAACAAATACCTACTTGAAATAAAGCTCGTATCTAAGTTCTGATTCAATACTGACATGAGAGGTTTCTAAGAGTAGTGACTTTTTATAGTGAGTTTTGCTTGTCAGCCGACGATTTGTAAACCCACGAACACATAGCTAGCTAGGTTTACTAATGTTTGGCAAATAATTTTTCCCAAAGTATCACATCGCAAACTATTTTTCCCAAATTTTCATTTGGCAAAAATTCAATTGTCAAAACTACCTATCGCAATTTTACAGTTAGCAAGCCTTTTCGTTGGCAAGCGATTGTTTAGCAAAGAATTACTTGGTCGTTTTTATTTTCCCAAAATATTTTTTGGCAAATGCATCGTTTGGCGTAACATACTAATCCCAAAATATTGTATGGCATACGATTTATACCGCATATACAATATTACATCGCAACCAATTTTTCGGGTACAGTTTGAGGCGAATTTTATGTTTTTTTTTTAATAAAAGCTCACACGGGGTTTTATATTATGTTGATAAACAATTAAAAGTCGGGTTCTAAACAGTAATTTAGATGAAACTGATGAGGGAACGCAATGCCGAGGGAATAACAAAACAGTCGGTTCTGGCACTCGCCGGCCGCTGCCGCGGCACGCTCGCTTCGCTCGCTCGGCTCGTGCGCTGTATGGTCGCAGTTTCACCTAACACTCCTCCTCGCTTCGCTCGTCGTCGTACCTAACGGTGGCTCTGGGATAGTTTTTTTATGAAAATTAAAATAAAAATATAGTTTTTTTATCCGTGGCTATCTGTGCCTTCTTAGTACCTACCAATAAAAAATATGAATAGTGATCATTATGGTGGATTTTATTTTCTCACTTCATTCATTATGATACCAATTATTCATGAAATACGTTTTTTGTTCCAGGCAAGTTCAAGCCAAGGGTTGTGCAAAAAAGTACGAAATTCCTGTATAGACCTACGAACTTAAAAATAATATTATCATTTGCCAGGCTTTTGCTATAAGAAGAACTTGCGAAGTATCAAATTTGGGATTTTTTTTTTTGGATTTTAACTTATGACAAAATAAAACATTTGCTTAATAAGCATTTGCTTAATAAAATCTTGACGAAATGAAACTGTGCAAAATAAAAATTTGCCAAATGAATAAAATGAGAAATGTAACTTTGCTAAAGATTTGTTTGGGAAATGAGACTATTGCGATAAGTTATTTGGGAAGTCATATTTGGGAAACATAATTTGCCAAATGGCAGTACACCAGCTAGCTAACAAAGTCGAAACGGGAAGTTGCCATAAAGTTAACAAAAGCATAGATTTTCGGTGAGATCGAGAGGTTCTACGACCAGTGGCCCTACCGCGAAAAACGAAATTCGTAAATTTCGAGGATTTGTCTCGCTCACTCTAATGATGCCTTCGTTTGAGTGACAGAGAAAAATCCTCGAAATTTACGAATTTCGATTTACGCGGTAGTAGGCCTGTTCCAGTCGTAAATTTCAGACGTAAAGCCCGTTGACAGCTTAGTAGGAGATCCAAGAGCCAAGCAGGCCTACTACCGCGAAAATCGAAATTCGTAAATTTCGAGGATTTTTCTCTGTCGCTCCAACGAAGGTGTCGTTAGAGTGAGAGAGACAAATCCTTGAAATTTACGAATATCGTTTTTCGCGGTAGGGCCGCTGTCCTGACCTTATACCGAAGATATCGCGGACATAAGTCAGTGCAAGATTAAGAGGGCCCTAAAGCAGGTTAAGGCCAACAGCCCTCCGTGGGGTGCCCACCTAGTCGTGGTGGAGGGGCTCAGTAACCGTGGACTGGTCACCCACGGTGAAGCGAAGAGGCAACCGGGGCCGGCCAGTTTTGGGCCGCCGGCTGGCCCGAGGAGGACGCTCCAAGTGGGCCGAGCCTGCTTAGGACGCGTGGAGGTGGACCGCAGAGGAAGAGGAGTGTCGGTGTTGTCGTTGCCGCTCTCCCTATCCTCTGCGGCCGAGGAGGGATCGCAGGGGGAGAGGCGTGATGGTATTACGGAGCGACTTTCTCCCTACCCCCTGCGACCTTGGCGGGGCCGTTTCACCGTAACGGCGTCGGTGGGGCTGCAGAGGAAGAGGAGTATCGGTGTTGTCGTTGCTGCTCGCCTTATCCTCTGCAGCCGAAGTGTGGTCGGCGGCATAACCACAGACCTGATATGTCGCCGGGTGCCGGGAAATCTTCCTGCACCCACGGTCTCCTTCACAATGCATCATGGAGACCGAGGAGGAAGGCGCGCCCAACCATCTGGCGGTCCCAGCGTGGTGGGTCTTCGGACAGCCACGAAGGAGCCGCTGGCAAGCAACTGCCGCCGGCGGGGTTGCAAATGTAAGCGAGAGCGTTCTCGTAACCCCGCCAAAAAGGCGACGAGGTGGCATATGGGGGGGTTTTTAGTGGGTATACCGTAGGCCTCATTAACCAAACGGGAGTCCCACATAACCGCTCGGGTCCCCTCCCGCACCCGAGCGGTATGCGTAAAGCATTTCTCCCCCCCCCCCCCTAAACAAAAAAAAAGGTTAAGACCAACAAGGCGCCGCGCCGGGCGATGACAGAATAACTGAGCTTCTAAGAGCGAGTGTTACACCGGTTAATTAAGTCGCCCAGAAGCTCTGTATTTCGAGCTAGCGATTTTTCGAGGGTAAAACATCTGACACATGGAACAGAACCAAGTTGGTTGGTTTTCTTGGAACCAAGAAAAATCTTCGAAAAAGCTAATATTAATAACACTCGTTTGAAGAACTACAAGCCCGTCTCGTTCCTGACCCATGTTTTTGAACTGTTTTCTAGGGTCATCAAACTGTGTGAAACACGGACTTGACGTTTTTAGCCTCCCGCCCGAACAAGCTGGATTCCAAGGAAGCTATAGTTTGGCCCCATAGTTCGTATCCAAATGGAGCTGCAGCAATTATGCAAAAGACTGAAGAGTGTAATTTCCCATTGTGCTTAGCGATTGTTGCCCATGAGAAAGCCTTCGGTTCAGTGGAAATGTGAGCGGTACTATCGGTACATCGAAGTGTTGAAGTCACAATGTTGGACCGAATACAGGAGCAGAGCATGAAAACGATTCCGTTGCGAAGAGGTGTAACACAGACGTTATTTCTCCGAAACTATTTACCGCCGCAATGAAAGACGCCTTGAAGTTCCTGGGACGGCAAGGAACTGGCATGACCACACACAGAGAAAACATCACTCACCTTCGGTTTGTCGACGAAATCGTTGCTATGCCAAGCCAATGGAGGAACTCAGCACGATCCTCGATGACCTCAAACGAGGTTCCCATTGAGTGAGCATAAAAATTAACACTTATGTCAAATGCCAATATTGTGCCCATCCCAGTTTCTGTTGAAAACTCGGTACTCCAAGTTTTTGACTTGTACGCCTACGTGGGACAAAATAGTCCAATGAAGTAAGTTCAACTTCGAGAAAGATGTCAACAGATCGAATTCAACTCGGTGGGGCAATGTTTAGGAAACCAGGCAATTTATTTTCGTCCGACATTACCGACATAATTCAAAACACAAAGTAGCTGAACGAGCTGTAGACAGCTATGTTCGGAGTTTCTCTACTTTATTGAATCCGAAATGATGAGATCTGGTCCGGAGACGAACTAAAGTCACCGACATAGCCCTCTAGAAGTCCAGATCAGCAAGCTGAAGTGGCAATGGGCAGGCCATATTGATTGAAGATCACAGTCTGGCAAACGGAGCTTAGTCGTCCTCTGACGGACCTTATGAAGATCGACGGGAGGCGGTGGATGTAGGTCGCTACTAACCAGTATAAATGGAGGTTCAAAGAGGAGGCCTATACTATATTCAGCTGTGGACGTCTTATATTATGGCTGAAATGATTATGATGATAATTTCAAGTATTTTTAATGTTACATGTACATACTTCAATGACTTAAATATAGAAAGTTTAGACCACATTTCTGGGCGACAGCTTTGTTTCGAATTCAGTCGAGGTCACGCCGATTTCACGCCGATCACGCCGCCGCCGCCGGTCAAAAAACCATCGGACGCCGCCGCCGATGATTTTTCGATCGGCGTACACCTCTACTTGGTACTGCATTGTAGCTGAAAACTACACTTGTAAACAAGATACCACGGAGTCCGCATATCGGCTACTCCTAACGCCACCCGACGAGTAGC
This sequence comes from Thaumatotibia leucotreta, assembly GCA_025490895.1. Taxonomy (NCBI): domain Eukaryota; kingdom Metazoa; phylum Arthropoda; class Insecta; order Lepidoptera; family Tortricidae; genus Thaumatotibia; species Thaumatotibia leucotreta. The sequence goes on from JALPQI010006164.1 coordinate 11,721, forward strand.
AGTACTAAAACCGCCAGTACCCCAGTATCCCGCTAGATGGCGCTGGTAACGAAACAGATCGCGCCAACGATAGTTCGCCGGAGGACCCATGAGTAGGCTTCATGATTTTCGATATGTATCTTCACTCCCCTTAGTGTACGCTCTAAGTTATCGAATTCCCGAGCTTATTTCGATACATTAGTAGATACCTATAGTATTCGAGTCAATTGTAACTTTGCCAAATTAAACAATATAAGTTTCCGATCACGTCTTTGTTTCAACAGTGCGTCATAACCTCATAACTCCCCTACGCTACACACTTTTAATTCTCTCGGTCAGTTGTACTGTGCACCGTGCAACCGTACTTTTAAAACTAAATTTGGATTCCATTAACCAGGGTTCGCCGTTGACGGACACGTCAAGGAGCTGAAATATAACCCCCTTAGGCCGCGGTCGCTTCGACCCGCCGCTCGCGGCCGACAGCGGCCCGTAGTTCGCGGCGTCCGAATGGTGTGTTCCTGAATGCTCGGGAGTGGTCGTTTTCGCCCGCCGCACTGGGGTACGCCGCACACGGGTCGAAAGAAAAAAAAATAAGACTCAATGGGACAAACAATACTAAGCGGCTTGCTATAGCGAGATAGATCTCTCAAATTTCCTCCATTATCAGTCGCCCGCAGACCACGAACCCTTTAAAGTTTTCGAAACGTCGGGATGAAGTTAAATTTAATTAACATACGCGAGTTTATCCGTTTTCATAGTTTTATTGCATGAGTAATCATCGCGATGACCGAAAAAATATTAATTAAAGAACGTTAAGGGATAACTTCAGATGGGGATATGGGTAGTAGACAAGAGGACATATTGAATGATTTTCTATGATGTTCAGCTACTTTGGTACTCTATTATAGCATTTGCAGCTGAAATTTCAATTTAAGATTAGGGGATGATTTTAGATGGAGAATATGGACCATGTGTCCTCGATCAAGTATCAGTTCTAATCTGGTGCCAAATGGAACAAACCTCGCCAAACGTAATCCGACGCATTATCATTGCTTTTACTGAACGCATCCGTAAGGCGTTTCCAAGGTCCAGCGAATTTCAACCACTTCCCACAATACCAGTGCACTCTTGTACACATTAAAACAAGCCAATAAAGTTCAAATTTCACATATCGAATGTGCGGAAACAACGTGTTAACGAATGTCTAATTATTCGCGTTTGACCAACGCCCTTATTTTGTAAGATATAGAGACCAGTTTCGTAATTAATTGGCTTTGAGATGTGAATGTCGGTTTCTATGTCCTGTCATTAAATACCGAGGTTTCGGCGATTTCCATTTTTGCCACGTTTTCCGTTAATTAGGTACATTTTTTTATTTATGTAATAGTTATTTCCGTTTTTTGTTATATTATTATAAAGAGTTATGCGGATTTTGGGGAATGTAAACATTTGCTTTCAATGTGAAATATGTAAAATGGTTTTTTAGTACATATGGTGCCTTTTTAAGGCTCTAGTGCGAGAAGTGGGTCATTTTACGTTAGGTCCAAAACTTCGGAGGGTCATCTGTACTAAAAAACGTCATACGAGACACGTGCAAAAACGAAATTCGTAACTCGTGTCGATTTAAAACACTCCCTGTCGGTCGTGTTTTAAAACATCGCCACTCGTTTCGAATTTCATGTTTTTCGCACTTGTGGTGTAATGTACTATTTTAGCTGTTCGTCTAAATACCAACACGAAATATCAAATAAAATATTTACAAAAAAAAGCTTGATTTGTTTTTGGAGCTTTTGGCCCTCTCTGATCCAAATCTTCAGCTTTTTACGAAGCAATGCACTATGTCCAGCGTTGCCCAGTCCCATTTGTCAGTGGCACCCAAATCCATGCATAGTGTATTTATTTCATAAGCCAGTGTAGGTAATGTAGAGTCTGAACGGTTAATAAGTTTTTAGAAAAACCGGCCAAGAGCATGTCGGGCCTTGCTCAGTATAGGGTTCCGTAGTTATTCGAAAACGGCCGAGCCGGGTATGTTCGAAATAGTTTTATTTTAAAGTATTCTACGAGTGTAAGCCCACTATTCATGTTAAAATATTATCGAACCGGGTTACTCACGTATTTAAGTCGATGATTGCTCGATATGTTTCGACCCATTAAGAGGGTACTCGTCCAATAATAATTCGATAATATTTGAATATATTTGAGTCTCACGTTAGTTATAATCCCACTATTCACGATTTTTTTGGACCCGCGAATCAAAAGTGGGAATCGGAGGGAAATGTTATTTTTTTTCTGGAACGGTTATGTCCGAAAATGTTGACTTTAGAATAAAACTTTCTACTAAGACTCTTATTCTTTTTAAGAGACCTATTCAATAATACCCCAGACTATATATGATTACAGCTAATAAATCAAATCATCCCCACTTCACCAGTTGGGGAGCTAACCGAAAACAATTTTTTTTTTCGTTTTCATTCTACCACTTTGTCGATATGATTAATATGTGTGCCTGTACCAAATTGCAGATTTCTAGTACTAACGGCCACTGAGCTATGCAGCGGACAGATGGACAGACAGACGGACATGGCGAAACTATACTATACGGGTTCCTTCAGAACCTTAAAAAGTACCTGCATTTACATACAATTGTAAGAAAAGGATTTTTTACATTATAAGTCCCTACCTACATTCCATTTTCCTAACGTCGACTGTATTTATGTTAGTTATTTCTTCTTTACTTATTTCATCTAGGTACGTATTAAGACGAGATTGACGAACCCTAACTTGATAGAGTTACTCGTATATCGCTTAGCTCCAAACTTTCTGTGCCCACCTTCCGACTTCGTTATCAGCTTTGTGATATTGCATCGCCATCAGTTACATGTATACAAAATGTTAGTTTATTCGTAGCGAAGAAGTGGATCAACAACTAGTAAAGAACGATTCTGATTGTCTTTATATTGTTTTATAATCGTGAAGTAAGAACTAAAGACACCTCATGTTTTCCATAACTTATAGATTATGCGTACTTACTCCCAACATATAACTCGGAGCTACATGTAATTGTCGAGGTGTATTGTAACATTCCGTGTGGTGACGGCAGTAAGAATACATTTGTCACCACCCCAACTCCTCCTGCGGGTGTCGATAGAGTCGACTAAGGGATTGAAGTGTCACTGACCATTATATGATAAAACATTGATGATGGGCAGCAGCGTCATCAATGTCGTCATAGTGGACACCATACTGCGATCGCCAATCCGCTTGCCCAGCGTGGCGATTATGGGCATTTACCTCCTAATGCGTCTATACGCATAGTTAATAGGAGAGGCCTACGTCCAGCAGTGGACTATCATAGGCTGATGATGATGATGATTGTAAAATTCTCTTTTTTTGGTAGCCTTAAATATTAACTGTAGGGACTAAATTTAAAACTCCTGCCTACCTTAATAAGCCAGTGACTCACATTTTCAGCAAGAGAAGCGAAAAACTCATAATCAGCCACGATTATATCGCGAGGTTGAGGTTGTCCACACAATAAATCGCAATCGGAAGCTAGTGAAACTAAGGCGTAACCGCAGGCCAGTCATTGTTCGCCAATTACCAAGTGTGGAGACTGTGAAGGGCATATAGACCACACGCACGTCTAATTGTTCGATTCTGGTACGAGGATGAGAGGCCAATGACTTGCGCATGCTATTCCACGATACGCATTGTTTTTACTGATTAAGGGGTAAAGTTATTCGAGTGTAGCTCTTTCGTTGTTTTTCTACTGATGGGTACTTATATGAGTCTATTAATTACAATGGTTATCCTATTGCGTAAGATTACTTCCTACAAATAAACATACTTGAACGTTTTAAGAGATATTGTTTCATTCGTAGATTTGTAAGTTTTTGTTGAGAAATGACAGTGTAGTCATTTAGCCAATCATAAGATTCCATGTTAAAAATTGGTTCGCCCAATTTCAAAACATTAGTTTGTCAGTATTGCAAAAATAAACTTAATTTTATGCGTAATTAACCTATTAACAACTAATTAGGAAACATGACCATTTATACCCAAAAATCTTCGTCTTCGCATGACAAGGTTTCTTGTAAGTAATCGTGTTTTTGGATGTTGAATTATAAAGTATATTTCTCTAAATGATTTTTTTGGAAACAGAATATAAAAAATAGCTATCTCATTTTTTATTTTGCCAATCAAATAAACATTGACTAGTAATCGTATTTTCTATAGCGCATCAAAATTCACCGCTCCGTTTTTGATATCAAACAGTATAAAAAAATATTCAGGAATGAAATCTATTTTTTATTAGGAAACCAAACTATGTATATCATTTCTCAGCTTATAAAAATAATCAACAAGCCTAAAAACTTGCGTGATTCCATAATCACGCACTTATAGAACACAATCTTGGTTTTATTGCTTACTTAAAATCTTAAACCTTGAGTTCACATGTATTTTTTGTTAAAATTATAGATATATATTTTAGTATTAACGTAAAAATATTTACGAACGTGTTTCACGACATGTATCAAACACGTCAAATACTATGAAAAGTCAACCATATTGTGTTTTTTAGACTGTACTGACGATAAGTATAGATGTAGGAGAATTACTATAGTTTCATTCTATCGAAACTAGGCATTCCTTGAGGCATAGCTAAATCGTAAGCATCCGTTTGCCACCCCCGTCCAAACACCCTCTACGGCCAAACCAGTTCACACATTGGACGCTGCGTTCATCAACGAGCTCGACGACGAGACAGCCTTCACTTCGACGTCGAGCGCAGCGCTGCGAAAAACGGTATTCACTAACGTAGAACAGCTCGTCTTCAAACTGTAGGCGGTAACTCTCGACGCAGTGTAGTTCCAGCTCACGCCGCATTCGTCGCCGAGCGCTACTGTCGTTTAAAGTGAATTAGTGAATACCATTTTTAGGCTCGACGCTGCCGCAGCGCTGACACAGCGCTGATAGCAAGGCGGTTTCCTTAGTGAATAACACTGCAGATTTACGTCGGGTTTTGGGGCAGCATCGATTATTCCGGTCCATTCGTCGAGACACGAGCATTACGTGCTGGACATAATCACTTTCGTTCATTGCGTGTTCCATGTTCCTTTCCGCTGGCACCGGAACGGAAATCGCGAAAAAACTGCCCGCTTCTTATATATTGCCACACGCTATGTCAATAATGCAGGAGTAAAGAAATAGCAGAGTACCTGTAGCTGTAGCATAATGTTTTTGTCGGCCTCCGTAGTGTAAATGGTAGAGACTCGGCCAGCTTCGTTGGAGGTCACGGGTTCGGCGAGGGCATTACGTGTGTTTGATTTATCACATTTTTTTGTTCTAGTCGTGGCTGTCTATGTATTTAAGTATCTATACCTATGTATCTATCTATTATATGTTGGTATACGAGTATGTCGTCGCTTGGTATCCATACCCACATCACAAGCCTTAATTGAGCTTAATTTGGGACTAGGTCGATTTGTGTTTTTAAATGGTCTTAAAGAAAACAAGGACGCTTGACGTGTGATTGATGCCTTTTTAGGGTTCCGTAGAAAATTAGGAACCTTTATTGTAATTAATTATAACACAGATACATTAAGTACAAATGGCGCTAGTGATTAGATTCACAATACCATTGGAAAAATTCGCTGTGATCGACGGAAGGTCGTCTGGTGTAATTGGAAGCACGTTGGACCGGCAATCCAGAGGAAGCGCGTTTGAATCCCGTGACAACCAGAGTCTTTCGCAGTTGATTTTTTCTATGGTAAGCACATCTGTTACGACATTGTGTAATTATAACGTTACTCTGACAGTTGCATTTTATACTGGGGTCAGAATCCGGCAAAAAGTAATCTGATTACTTCTGTAAATTACACTTGTAATCAAATTACTTTTTGACCAAGACTGACGGGAGTAATAGGGGTTACTCTGTTTTCGTTTACTTACTCGTGTGGTCAATACTGCCCCAATTCGTTCAAAAGGTGGTAACTACTTTACAAGACTATGGATATACGCCTTTTTAAACGAATCAAACGGATGGCGTGATTCTTTGTTCTGCGATAATTGGTGGTGCAGTCGAGTTTAAGATTAATTTTACTCGTTTTGGTCTAATGATTATTTGGACTAATAATCCGTCGTCACGAGGCCATACGTGCGCGGACAATAATGGACTTAGTCATTTTAGCGTTCCTTACTAGCCATGTACAATATGTACACAGGAGAAGTTTCATAAATAAATAAATACCTGGGGACATCTTACACAAATCGACTTGCTCCCACGGTAAGCTCAATTAAGGCTTGTGATGTGGGTACCAAGCGACGATATATTTAATAGATAGATACATATAGACACTTAGCAAGGCGGGGATACTTAGATACATAGACAGCCAAGACCAAGGAACAAATATTTGTGATAAATAAATACACAAATATTGCCCTCGCCGGGATTCGAACCCGGAACCTCCGGCTTCGTAGGCAGGGTCATTACCAACTAAGCTACGGAGGCTGACAAAATATTTCATAATTTGTTAAACTTCTATAGATAATGTTCTCGGCAATTGAAATTTTACAAGCAATCTAATCATGCCAAAACCGTTGAATATACATGCCTTCTAATGTATATTTTATACCACGTTTACTCAATTGTGAAATACAATATTCTTCATAACAATTTTTTATAAGTTCACATTCTCAATGAGAACTTATTTTTAAATTCTCATGAAAATTCTCGGAAATTTCCAAGTATATTCCCGCAATTTTGAGAATTTTCTGCAACTTGTACATTGCTATTTCTTACTTACAGAGTTTAAAGTATCTACCAAGCATTTCTACCATGCCTGGATACGTTTCTCAATGTGAGACTATTAGTTTATTATATTTTCGTCAGCCTCCGTAGCCTAGTTGATAGTGACCCTGCCTACGAAGCTGGAGGTTCCGGGTTCGAATCCCGTCGAGGGCATTATTTGTGTATTTATTTATCACAAATATTTGTTCCTTGGTCATGGCTGTCTATATGTATTAAAGTATCTATATGTATCTATCTATTATATATATCGTCGCCTGGTACCTACCCACATCACAAGCCTTAATTGAGCTTACCGTGGGACTAGGTCGATTTGTGTGAGATGTCCCAAGATATTTATTTATTTATTATTATTTACTTCTTCGGTTACCGCGATGATTATTCATGAAATACGTAAACTGTTTACATTATATTAATGAAATTTAACTACATCTCGACGTTTCGAGCACTCTACAGGGTTCATGGTCTGCAGTAGACTGACAATGGAGGAAATTTGAAAGAAAGGGATTTCTCCCCAGGTCAGAGGTGTCGGGATAGAACCTGCGTAGATTATTTATTTTTGTTTCTTCTCTCCATTTTGATAATACTTGTAATTAATAACTAGCTTAATTTGCAAATTTAGTATATTGTACAGCCACCCTTAAAATGTATTGTCTGTGGTTTAATATGTTTTCTTTGTGGGTAGATTTGTACGTATTTTTCTTATTTTGATAGAGATCTATTTCATTTCCTCCATTATCAGTCGCCCTCAGACCACGAATCCTGTTAAGTGTTCGAAATTTTAATCAATATACGGGATATAATCTGTTTAAATAGTTTTGTTTTATGAGTCTTTAAAAACTGAAATGACTATTAAACATCAGGAAATAGTGACTGAATTTTTTACCACACTTTAATTGCTTCATAGACATTCTTCAACTTAGGAGCTTGAGAAAACATATCCGAGGAAAAATCAATTTAAATGGAAATTTTTGTAATGCAGCTATAATGAAGTCGCTAATGACTAATTCACAATGGAAACGATAAATGGTTTTTTTCTGTTGGCACTTAACTTTTTCGAGTTAACATCAAAGTTCGGTTACATAATAGTTACCTATGTATGATACAAGTGTTAAAAGTAGGCGTTTTCTGAACGAGTGTCGTTGATATTAAAACACAAACGTAGTGAGTGACCGAAACCAGTTATAAACATGCACAATAGTATCTACTGTAAATCAATACGACTACAGGAAACCTAGTTGTAACAGTTAATTCTTATATCCCAAAATTGGACATATTTATGCGAAAGGGAACCAACCCACAAGATTTTTTCATTCTAATTAACATCATAACTCAAAATAAACAAATCAATCTTTGAAATTACAAATTCATGTGGGTTGGTTCCTTCCTGCATAAATACATCCAACTATTACAGGAGTTCCTTAAATTCAGGTATGTCCACCGAAAAGACGATAATCTAAATCAGCAGCTCTAGCCAAGATGCCATTCTGCAATTGCATACGATAGTCACGTGACCATAAAAGTTTAAAGAATGTCACTTTTCATAAGAACCTGTCATTCTCATACATTTATTACTTATCGTTTATCGTATACGATTGCAGAATAGCATCTTGGCTCGGTCTGCTGACAATTACCCAAACAACTGAGTGTTTCAACCGCCAAACTTTGGTGGCATCATTTTTGCCGAAGTTTCTAAACGTCTCAATGTTATACTTCGTCAATTATAAGGTACCGTGCTCGGCTCGCTCCTTCAAATGACAAAGTAGCACATTGTAATAGAAACTTCGGTAAAAATGATGCCACCAAAGTTAGGAGGTTGAAACGCTGAGATATTCACCTAATGCCATATTCCTTGATGGGTGAATATCTGAGCGTATCAATCGCCTAATTAAGGTGGTATAATTTTTGCCGAAGTTTCTATTCGTTACAATGTGCTACTTTGTCATTTGAAGGAGGCACGGTACCTTATACAAATGTCGAAATATAACATTGAGCCGTTTAGAAAATTAGGCGAAAATGATGCCACCAAAGTTAGGCGGTTGAAACGCTCAGATTCACCGTGATAGAAAATGATTTTGATTACTCTGATAGAGTACAGAGCACCTACCCGTGTACCCGTGTCTGAGTCCCGTGTAAATATAGCTTCCACTAAGCTAGTACGCGTGTCGTGTGCAAGTGTAGCCAGAAATATTTTTATCCAAACAAACATGCCGCTTTGAAATAAATATGTCGGAGCGGGTTAAGGAGAGTTTACATTGCGATATTGCGTATTAATGCATTAAATCGGACTTACCGTGGTTGTCGTATGAGTCGAATAAGGGATTGAAGTATCACTGACTTCCCAGCAGCATTATTATATGTATATTAGTGGATACACTACTGTGATTTCTGAAAACATAACACTTTTCCGTACAGTAGACACTTCTTTATTTTATTAACATATTTTATTTTATTAGATATTTTTTTAATAACAACACAAAGTATTTATTTAGGAGTTCCCAACTTTTTTTACTTGTACGGCGTACGCATCATGATTGTACCCAATATACGTTTTAGATTTTTTGATATTTAATTATTATTAGTGACCAATGTCATAAATTCATAATCGTAAAAAGGAGTGAGATCTCTTAAATAAAAAGTAAAAAGGAGTGAGATCTCTTAAATAGATAAATTTGTGATAGAGTTATTAAAAACATATCTTATACAATAAAATATGTTTACTTCATAAGATAAGGAAGTCTCTGCTGTACGGTGTTCCGTCCGGGTTGTGTTTTCAAAATGACGGGCGTTTGTCCGATCCTTGGTGATCGCCAACCCGCTTGCCCGACGTAGTGTATATGGGCAATACCTCTTAATGCGTCTATACGCATACATATTTAATAGAAGATGCATATGTCCAGCCATGGACTGAAATTGGCTGATAATGTGCGAGTGTGTAGCCAAGATGTGAATCGCCAAAGCCCTGTAGCGTAGTGTTGTTTCCTCTATCTGACACACTATTAGTGTGATAAAGCCAGTTGCTATCATTTTTGCTACCTATCCTAGCATTCCAAGGCATACCAGTCTCCGTAGTTGATGGTGACCCTGCCTACGAAAACTGAGGGTTCTGGATTCGAATACCGGCGTGATGCATTATTTGTGCATTTATTTATTTATAATTTTTTTTGTTCCTTGGTGTGTATGTATTTAAGTATCTATTAGTACCTATTAAATATATCGTCGCCTGATACCCAAATCACAAGCCTTTATTGAGCTAACCGAGGGACTAGGTCAGTTTGTGTAAGATGTCCCAAAATATTTATTTTATTTTTTACCATCAGGCGACATTTATACTAGTTTACCACCATACAAAATTACGTTCGTATCCGGTGCAGTGTAAAGTGCCCCTAAGCCGATATAAAAATCAACGTTGACCAGAACCGGATCACTTACGACAAAAAGAGAGCATGTTTACATTACGAACCGCGAAACGTATAGTACACTCGTGCGTGTACGGCACAGGCGGTAGCGGGAGAGGGGGCGGCAGCGACAAGCGGAAGCGAATAACATAAACTATGTAGTCATAATGGGCTTTGTGCAGAAACTGTTGTGGCATACTCAACTTTAGCATATTTCTTTGTGGCAGATTTCGAGTTGTTCGAATATTATTCGAGCATAATTTCGATGCTCCTATTTATGATAAGGCATAATCTGGATGTGCATAAAAAGTATCGGCATAGTTTGTTTTAGCATAACAGAGAAGGAATAATTACAACCTCTCAATATAATCGAGGTAGTAGTAATATTCTGTACGTTACTTACTGTGTTACTGAGCTGAGTACTTTCTAGGTTGCTAAAAAAAATAACCTCGAAGACTAAGGCGGGAGCAAAGCTCCCGCCTTAGTCTTCTAACCTAATCTATCCGAGTCGGATCTGCCCCGGAAGATTTTGTTCGCTCGCTTCGCTCGCTCACTGCAGAAATTTTCACCCTCACAGAAAATTCTGCCTGACGAAAAAGACTTGCAAGTTTCGAACATGTGGCTACATGCCCAAAAAAAAAAATGTAAATCTAATTTCTGTCTTATAACACTCGGCGTAAATAATGATATGCCAAGATAGTTTCGGACAAAATAATTTTCGAAATATTGTAATTTAAGCCAAGTGATGTTTCTGTCTCAAAAAGTTGATGCCAAAATAGATTATACCAAGTCTGTTATGTCCTAAGCGTTTCAAACAAAAAAAGTTTAGAGGGAACCCGTTTAGTACAGTACCTACTCTGCCACAACCTGATTTGTGCAGGTAGCTAGTTTACAGTAATAGTACGATTTATATTTAATTAAACAAAAATAATTCATACATAAAACCAGTACAGATAAAAATAAATACCTATAACATTAGAATATATAGCATAAAATAAGTACCTATAGTGAAAAATTATATAAACATAAAAGTTAGTACTAAAAATATGTATGAAAAACAATATTATGAACATAAATAATTCTATGTGATGATAATTATGAACAAAGATTATTCTAAATATCGATCATTATGAAGTTAAATTGTATAAGAAAAATTTTCGGAGTTCCAATAATCTAAGTTGCAATTTTATAAATACTTTGGCGCACCCGTTTCGAACCCTATACAGGGTTCGTGATACTGATAATGGATGTAATTAAATTTAATTAATATACGCGATACAGTGTGTTTAAATAGTTTTAATTCTTGAGTAGTCATCGCGGTAACCGAAGATTAAAATAAATTCTTAAATAAACTTTGCACAACATTATTACACAGACCGACCTAGAAGCCCCACGGTAAGCTCAATTAATGCTTGTATTAAACGACGAATAGATCGATGTATGTATACTAGATACTTAAATACAACAAAAAATCAACTGTGACTGAGGAACAAATATTCCTTGTGATAAAAAGATACACAAAGAGATGTTCTCACTGGGGTTCGAACCCGAAACCTCAAGCTTTGCAGGCAAGGTCACTATCACTACCGGTACCGACTGAGTTACAGAAGCCAACAAAAAATATGCTGATGTTGTTGTAAGCCCCTAATCTCGATTTTCGCTTTATTGTGGGTTTAAAGAAAAGACACGTTATTTATGATTTAGATAAAAAGAAAATATTTATTATAAAATAAATACCATATGCTGCAATTAAAGTCAACTGAAAAACCCTTGACCGTGTTCCTAGTATGATGACATTTCTTTACTTGTAGATTTTGCAAAGTAGATAACCACTAACTGGCTGTTAGGGCATTCTACGAAAATGTTTACGACATGCTTTTGCCATATATAGCAGCCACTTCAATCGAATCCGTGAAGCTCAAGATTATATCGCTTCCTCAGCATTTTCTAAAGTATGCGAGGAATGGGATGTCCTTAGCGACATTCTCATGTAATTCCTTTAATTGATAAAAAATAAATTCACGCTATTTACGTTCTTGCGAAGCGTCGCGCCAATGCTGCCGCTCATTAGTGTTTAAAATAAATTGAAGCTCGAATATATTTTTTTATTTAAACTATTTTAACACAACGAGTGCGTAAGGCTGATCACTTCGATTCGTGGAAGTCAATAATTCTTTAATTAAAAGCGATAAAAAGTTTAATCCACCTTGTACCACGCGGCACGTTCGATAGCGGGTAATTGTAACTGCCCGCAGGAATAATACGCGAGGTGCGAGGCGACGGCACGCAGATCCAAGCGCAGCAAGCTTTGACTTTGTAAAAATGGGTGCACTACATAATTTAGACTAGTTTTCTCCGAAAAGATGCTTTCGTGGTAAAGCACCTACTCGTGTTTCCCGAGAATCGCGTTCTTCGGAACATTTGTTTTTGGGAATTGATGCTGATGACTAATAATCATTTACCCCACTCCCCTCTAACATGAGGTTAAAGAGTTGGTATTATCGATCCAACGGAAAGGCGTCATTAATGTGACAGAGAAAAATCCCTAAATATTGCGGATTCGGTAGTTCGCAGTAGGTCCGTTTGATCTTTAATTTGGCATATTTGATAGTTAAAGTGCCACTATGCAAAATTGTAGCCATGTGGTGACGGCAGTAAGAATACATTTGTCACCACTCCAACTCCTCCTGCGGGTGTCGTAAGAGTCGACTGAGGGATTGAAGTGTTACTTACCATTATTTGATAAAAGATTGATGATGGGCAGCAGCGTCATCATATGAAACAGATCGGTGAACATATTTTTAAAATGTTCACCGATCGGTTTCGTTCGGATGTTTAAAAACCACAGCAACATTAATTTTAAACTAACAGATTTAATTAATTGGAAAATGCGAAGACACTGGTATTGAGCGAGAAAAGTGAATAAATCGCTCTCAAAAAATTTTAATACATTTTTGTTAATTTCATTATTGAGGAGTGTCTTTTCATAAAAGCTTATTTCCAGTTTGAACTCTTTTTGAGAAATTCAGAAAAACATAAATCCATGCATGCATTTGGATATTCTTTCTGTGTTTTTGATATAGTACTTAGGTAAGTTGATATAAATGTCATGGCACTAAATATATTGCTTTATCAACTTAAATATTAAGTTAATATATATACCATCAACGTTCAGAATTAAGCCCTTTTGATGCGAAACTTTTAGAATTACCGAAGCCGTTTTGTTGCGTACTTGTGAGCTTATCCAATAATATGTAGGTACAGAAGCTGTTTTTCAAGGAAATTTTACAAAACCTTAATTTATGAAAAAAGTACTTAATGATAAGTTATTATAATAAAATTACACTTCGAAAAGCTCATATCATTTTCTTAGTGTAAGGGAGAAATAGGCCCTTTTGGCACGTACTTTGTTATACTTTTGATATTTTAACATTTTTGAGGACAAGAAGAGGCTTAGTAGATCTTGAAATTCAAAACATATAGGTATGTATTTCTCTACTTTTAGCAAACCTAAATTCATAGTTTAAAAAAAGTTGAAAGTGGAAATAAGTCCTTTTGAAAAGACACTCCATAATTTAGAACTCGAAGCTTAAAAATCTCCTCACAATACGTGTGCACCCGCGCATGGCACACTGAGAGATCATTCAATTATAAAATGTATCGAAGCCTTGTAAAACGGTCGCAGTAACCACAGAATAATAAATATAGATAATTATGCGGCTCTAGATTAATTTCCTTCCGTGAGCATTCCTGCTGTGGAATAAAATAACATCCTGCCAAGTTTTTCTTAAAATAGCGAATGTGATACCTAATTCAAGCATCGGTAATTTGTGGTATAGTTTGTGAAATATAAATTGGTAACGTTCTATCTACATAATAGTAACAATAAACGTTCAATTAATATTTCTCGAACTATACCTACCACAAACACTCCTAGGTACTTATAGTTTAGGTGAACTATAATAATTGGATGCGGGTAGCGCAGGACCGGTCATTGTGGCAATCTTTGGGGGAAGCCTATGTTCAGCAGTAGGCGTCTTTCAGCTGATATGATGATGATAATAATTGTATCCAATGCTAAACGCGCATCGTCATTCTGGGCTTATTTTTCGTAAAGGTAGAAATTACAGAGCAGACACGCTGAATAGGCATTTACCTACCTACATGTAATCTTTTTACAGCACTCCTAATCCATAAATTAATTAAAATCAACAAGATAATCTGTTTTAAACTGTATTTTATGTAACCAAAGGTCCGCATAATTTCTTCGTAGGCTTCGTAGCACTCTAAAGTCACCGATCATAGAAAAACGTTAGTTCCAACGCCGTACCACAGATGGCGTTAGGAGTATCAGTTGGTAAGCTTTTCTCTACAGTCGAAACATTTCTAGCTGTCTGATACTTGGAATAGGGTGTTATTGTTATGTTCGCTTTTACGGTGTTGGAATTTTATGAATGAACTTGAGTGTTGATAAGGTATCTAAATACTATTGTTTACTATTCATGCGAGCTTTTTCCTTGCACGTATTTGCTCATAACTATTAAAACAAAGCCGTATTATTAGGTCGTGTGGTGACGGCTGTAAGAATACATTTGTCACCACCCCAACTCCTCCTGCGGGTGTCGTAAGAGTCGACTAAGGGATTGAAGTGTCACTGACCATTATTTTATAAAATATTGATGATGGGCAGCAGTGTCATCATAGTGGACAAATTACTGCGATCGCCATTCCGCTTGCCCAGCGCGGCGATTATGGGCATTTACCTCCTAATGCGTCTATACGCATAGTTAATAGGAGAGGCCTACGTCCAGCAGTGGACTAACCTGATGTGTGAGTAAAGCAAAAATGATTCTATTATTAATAAACACAAAATGAAACCAAATTGAAATACGAAATGAATTTACAATTTAGTTTCAATTTTCCCTCTTGCCTTAAATCAAATGAAACAGTAATTATACAAAATATTGGTAAAAATTGCTTCAGTTTCAAAAAGTTAAGCTCTGAATTATCTAGGCAGTAAAAAATAACCTAACTAGTAGGTACTTGGTAAGTAGATACTATAAAGAGTCTGCTTACATGCAGTGCCTGTTGCTAATATTTTGTCTTATTAATAATATTTGTATTGTAATTGGAAACTTACCATAATAATTATTAGCTATTTATAGTACCTTGTTATTGCTTTTCCTTGTCATGAACTAGTTAGAAGTTCGTATTTAAGTGTTTTACTCATTCATTTGATATTAGCTATACAAACATCTAGCACTTTATTTTAATGTCAAATTGATAAAATTCTTTAGAAGGTACCTACTAATTAAACTTACGAAATAATACTTATATTATACATATAACATTCTTCTCAACTTAATACGTTTAATATATATAATGAAATGAAAATTAAGTATTATATAGTTACCTATTAGGCTAAAAACAGGCTTAAATTACCAAGTTTAGTACAATTTCGTTTTCATGTCGTATGTGATTACCTGAATTATCTTATTAGGTAGTTTAATATATCTACTTACACATATGACCGTGTCATTAGATACAGTATGTATGCATCGATAACAACGAGTATAATATATTTTTTAATCATCACCTGAACAATAAAATTAAAATAGTTGCGAATCGACTTTTTCTGTGTAAATTTATTTCAGCCTCTTCGCGGAATACATGTTTTCCGTCGGTTTGGTTTGCCTCTTATGCCGTAAAAAAGATATAAGAGTACTATACCGTTTTAGTTACTTCCAGCGAACATGAAGTCATGGATCGTGCACCGCACACACGTCGCTATGTGCAATGCAACCATCCGAAACGATTGTAGACTAGTACGGTCATTAATACACTTAAGCTATTTTGGATGCGTCTAAGAACTAACTTAGATGTTATTGGAGTAGTGGAGTATAAGTTGTTTCAGTTCGGGAAGCGTTACGTAAGGGTTTATCGTGGCAGTCGTACAGTGCTTTGGCTCTTATAGTCATGTCAATATAGGTTAGTTTTGACAATTGTGCGCGTTTTCGTAAGTGGCACCAAGTGTTGCCGCGCCGCGTCGCCGCTTGCCGCGCGTTGTCGCGTGTCCCCACCGCGCATCGATCCGCTCCGCCCAGCGCTCGCTCCTCCCACCTGCCCTGCCCTCACCCCGCCGCCCCGGCCTTTGTCGCGCCGCCCGCGCGGTCACCTGTGTCGCACGTCCTCAGTCGCGCACCGACCGCGTCGCGCGCCGCCCGTCTCGCGCGTTATGAGCATGACACTGACGTGATGGAAGGAAAAGAGTTTTCGACCGGCCTGCCCGCCGGGTTGGACTACTTCATGATGCCCCGCGTGAGCCAGCCGGCGCCCCAGTTCGACTTTAGAAAATTAGGAGCCAGTTTCAGTGGAAGAGATGAGGACAGGAGCGACGAGAGCTCGCCCGAGTACCAGGATCGCCGCGAGCCACCGCCCGCGCCCTGGCCGCTGGGGCTCGGCGTGCAGTTCGTCAATCCCGCCACCGGCAAGAAGCGCGTGCAGTGCAACGTCTGCCTGAAGACTTTCTGCGACAAGGGAGCGCTGAAAATTCACTTTTCGGCGGTGCATTTGAGGGAGATGCACAAGTGTACGGTTGAAGGGTGCACCATGATGTTCAGTTCGCGACGTTCGAGGAATCGGCACAGTGCTAATCCTAATCCGAAGCTGCATTCGCCGCATGTGAGGCGGAAGATTTCGGCGCACGACGGTAGGTCATCGCAGCCTTTCCCGCTGCTGCCGGCGCTGGCGCGGCTGCCGCTGCCGCCGCCGAGCCTGCTGCCGCCCGAGCTCGCGGCGCGCTTGCCGCCGCCGCTGGCCGGCCACGGCCCCACACCTCTACCTCCGCGAGTGCCCCTCGATAACCTCCGTAACTTCAGTGAAATCGAAAAAATGTACAGAAAGTTCCCTCAGCCGGAAGAACCTCCCCGGGGCGCGCTTGATCTCGCTAAACCATCTATTTCCCACGAGGAAGAATCTAACGATAGTGACAACAACGATATTTCTGACGATGAACATAAAGTTAAGTGTGAAGAGAGATCGGAATCCCCGGTCGAAGAGAGGCTTAATTCGTACGAGGACGAACCGGAAGATTTGAGTGTAAACAAAAAGAAAGAAGATACCAAACCGATTGTCGCATCTGAAATTAGTCGCAACGAACCCACCGCATCGGACGATAAGTCGTCCCTTGTTCCTAATAAGCGTAAACGAAAGAGCGGCAATCCCACTCGGTGTTCTCAGAATACCGAATACAACGTGTCCGACGAGGAATACCACAGCGAGATGTTTAGAAACATTTCGACGCCAGGTTCGAGCCGCCCAGACGACGAGCCACTATCGTTGAAAAAACAGAAACCGGAAAAGTGGGAGCCCTTTCAGAACGGAGAAGAAGCAACTGTGGACTCGGAATCGATAACGCGCGTGAAAGCCGAAAGTGAATCTGACGACGAATCCAGTGCCCCGAGCGTCGTTCGCGAGGGCCTGCGGCTGCGGTCCGATTTGTACACGCCGAGTGACAGCGGGAGTGATCTACACGCACTAGAGGAACGCCTGGCGCGAGCCCGGTCACCCTCGGCCAGCAGCGACCGCACCGACGACCGGACCGACCTCAACGATCTCGAGATTCCCATCGACGACGAAAATCCCGATAGGTGCACGGCGTGCGGCAAAGTGTTTCAGAACCATTTCACGTTGCGCATGCATTACAGAAACGACCACTTAAAGCTGCTGCATCCCTGCGACGTCAACGGCTGCGACGCCGCGTTTCCCTCGCGGCGGAGTCGCGACCGCCACAGCTCAAACGTCGACCTGCATCGGCGGCTGCTTTCCACAAACTCTCCCGACGGCCGCGAACAAAGACCCGGCATCGAAATGAACGCGGAAATCTTAAACAAATTGTACGCAGACATAAAAGGTCTCGCTTCGACCCTAGAAAGCTTGCGATACGGTAACGAGGATGCCTCTCAAATCCCGAGTTACGTGTCGGAAACGATGAAGTTCTACAGCAGGAATCTGAGTGCGTTGCAAGCGGGTTTGTTTCCTCAGTTTGGTGAGCGGGGTTTTTTCCCGGGCCCTTTTTTGATGAATAACGGGATGCAAGGGGGCGGAGGGCCGTACGGAGCGCCTGCGGGTGCACAATCAGCGCGGGAGTCGCTGTCACCATTGTCTGCATCGTCTCCGCCAGTGCTGTCGCCAGGCCGGCTCGACGCCGCGCACGCCCGCTCAAGAGAGGACGCGAAGCTGCTTTTTCGAGAGAGTTCCGAGTCCTACAAGAAGATGACATCGCTGTGCGAGCGCCAGGAGCAACTGTATCAGCACCACGTGCCGGTGTCATGACGCCGCCACGCGCGCTCCTCCTGGTGAACCGAGGCGCAACGGACTCTGTATAGTTAATTGTTAATAATATTAATTGCGTTAATTCTATTTCGTATTTCGTTTTGTATTTCCTTGTGATATTTAGACAAATATATCGTAATTATCGATCCCACGAACTGTAAGTTATAGGGATAGAACCGCTTGGAGTGAAGTGCAGTGCAATATGGACGCTGGTGCCACGATCGGTGGCGCCGGGCGCGGGCGGGCGATATGATATCGTGTAGAGTATTTGTAATCGATGTTGAAAGTAAACGTTATAATGATCAGCTTCATTTATTGTTCTGGCGCAATAAAGTCATTGAGGAAAAATGAATTGTTTTTATTTACATTAAGTTAGTGTCCGGCTCGAACGATCGGGTGGATCATTAATCTCCGCTTCATTTGCATTAAAAAGGTAGTCTGAATTCGATGATTTAAGCAATAATAACAGCCCTGGGCGATTACGACTTTATTTATTCAACGAGAATCTAATAAGGAATAAAATACTTGTTTGACATATTCAACTTTTACTACTCGAGCAACCTCTTTACTTGTCACGAAATGAGATAAAATGAGGAAATAATCGTTAAAACATCTTATTTTATTATTAATCTATCGTATGCATAATCGCTTAATCAGATGTCACTATTGATTTAAAATATTCGATATAAACATTTGATGAACTCAACTTGAAAATATGTATAACAGTAGCTGTTTCGCTAATAAATCAATATCTCCTATATTTTTAGCATGAATCCCAAATACCAGTTTTTTTTAATTTTCAATTGGAACTTGGAACGCCGCGCGGACTTGCCTCTTGTATTGTTTGGGGGCTACGGCAATAGATGGCGCTAGCCGTTCGAAACTCTAACAGAAGCGTTTGTATTTTTTTACGATTAGGTCCCCTTCGTCTAGATGTAGTGGACATTCATTATGGAGATGGCAATATAAATTAGGCCAATATCATGGATGGACTAGGATAATACCTGGTACCCATAATGCTCATATATGTACCTGGAATTTAGACCAATTTTTTATTATTTGGTAGTTATTATAGCGGGTGTGGCCGTGTGGCGACGGCAGTAACAAGCAGTAACAATACATTTGTCACCACCTCTGATTTCTTCCCGTGTGCCGTAAGGGTCGACTAAGGGATTTGAAGTGTCACTAACCATTTATTTATTTAAGATTGATGATGGGCAGCAGCATAATCATAGTTAAGTGGAGTGGACACATTACAACAATCGCCAACCTGCTTCCCCAGCGTGGCGATTTTAGGAATTTAGCTCCTATATAATGTATACGTTAACATATGGGTCTAAAAAATCTGTCATAGAGGTACCTCTACATAACCACTCAATTGCTTTTGGTAACTGTGGTTACCAGCTGTCACTCTTATTTTACATAGGAATAAAGATTAACCAAAATTTCAGAGCAAATGAGTGGATAAAAAAAAACATACAATACACATTCCTTGGACGGGTTCACGCTAATTGTACCTAGGTGGAGAAATTGTAAATCGTCATTATTCCAATTCCTTAAGCAATGTCATGTATTTTTCGCGGGATACTCGCGTTCTAAGGAATACATTGTAGAGATACCTACGTGTTTCTACGTCTAGTACCTAATTGTTTACTGGAAAGAAGCCAATTTCACTGCCCTGGGTACAGACCACGGCTTGTAGGAATACAACAACTTCCGACTTGCATTTTTTTAAATACACTCCTACTAGTAAATTTGTGAGAGAGAAATATTATCTACTAAACATAATTTAGGTAAGATATGAAAATTGTAGCATTAAAGTGTAATCGTAGAGGCCACGTGGTGACGGCAGGTAGAATAGCCTTTGTCACCACCTCAACTCCATGTGGGTGTCGTAAAAGTCGACTGAGGGAGTAAAGTGTCATTGACCATTTATGTATTGAAGATTGATTATGGCAGCAATTATCATCATCAGTGGACACACTACGATCGCCAATCCTCTTGCCCAGCGTGGCGATTATGGTTATTAACTCTTAAAACCTATACGTCTAATCGCGTAGGAAACAGGAGAAGCCTATGCTCAGCAGTGGACTAAAATAGGTTTATGGTGTATGGTGTAAAACAAATTGTAGTAGCCATGTAGCCTAATATAGGTAATTATGCTTGAAAAAGAAAATAGTTTGAAACATGAATAATTATTTAAATATTTAGCAAACAGGTTATTAACCCCCCCCCGTGAGTAACCCCGCTTGCGAAGTATTTAAATATGTTTAAGTCTCATGTTAGTTATATTTCTAGAAAAATGAATAATTATGTTAATTAGGGATTTATAAATACCATTATTCAATATACACCTACGTATTTCAATAAAATTTAAAAGCGCCATTTATAGTATAAATAATTATAGTTCCGTTGTTGCTGCATAAATATTTATTATTGCTTTGTTAGTATTTACTTACGAAGGTTATGAATATTCAACGATACGTTTCGAATCATTTAGAAATCTAGGTTTTAGTGTGATTATTTGTAAATATTGTGTCATAGCGACACAAAGCAACCAACCAATAATAGTATATATTGTACACAACACCAATTAAAAAATATACGATATTAGTTTAACCTCATGTTTTAGGACAACATTTTAGGTAGCTTAGACAATTTTAGGTCTCAATACGACAACATGTAGTATTTTAATACTTAACTAAATCCAAAATACCTAAAAAAAAAAAATTGAATTAAGTACCTATTAAAAACCCAAGTATTACCATAACTCTACCATCTGCCTGGGCATTTTAACCTTCAGGGACACCAGGGTTAACAAAAAACCTTAATCGCAGTCAGGTTTGTAACGACAATTAAGAAATGAAGTACCTGGGTCAAACTCAAAATCATGTTACGAGTCGTTCCGGTGGACATTTTAAAGGTTAAGGGTTATGAGAGTTAATTTTCGTATTAAACCCTTAATGTAATTTAAGGGCACTCCTTTCCCATTGAATTGTTTGATAAAAATCACGACTGCACTCCTACCAGTTGCTTATTATTAGCCACAGGAAAGAGGGGCTCTACAGTTCAGCTGAACACGCACTTTTCTTTCCTGTGGTCGATAGTTAACAGCCTGTGGACAGGTAATAATGATTTTTAACATACAACGCAATGAAAAAGGAGTACCTACGTCTTAATCGGCTTTCATAACAAAATCAAGCTTTATAGGCCTTAACTTTTAGATTGTCCACAATTTAAACATGATCGGACTGAAATTATTTTTTTAAATATCTCGCAAAGTGTAAAAAGCTCACCTAATGATTTACTTTTGGGTTGCAGTGTTGTAAAATAACTCAAGTCTATAAAACAAGTCGAATATGCACTGTCAGCTAAAAATCTGGTCTACCATTTTTTGACTATTCCGAGGTAATAAAATCGAAAAGCGACAAATTATATTTGGCTGACTGTACTACAATAAAAGACTGACGACTTATTCTGTTTCTACCAACCAACACTATTTAGTCAAAGCTTACAACCTCTTTGTTAGTGCACCTATTAACAATGTTCAATTTTAAGGCGCCAAGAACATAAACCGCCTGACAAATCTTTGTAACCTATCTGTCTTCATCCAACGCGTCAACCTAAAGCGAATGACTTCTTAAACTCCGCCAACCGTTTTGTCAAGTACCAACCTAACATGTTATTATGATACGGGAAAAAATGGCGTCATTCCAATCCAACCTTGATGATACTATAGTCATCATTCTAAAACGACGCAAGCGCCCCGCATACTTCAATACGTTCCGCCATTTCGATTCTGCAGAATCAGAGATGTTCTTTAAACAAAAGGAACTAAAGAGTGTATAGTGTCTTTGCACTTATGCTGTTTTGGTATTGAGAGTTAACATAATGGCAGTGATTTTTTTTCGGAGCTGGGAAAAATGTTACGAATAAGCATTTTGGACGTCACCCTGTTATTAAATCATAACGACGTGGAACAATTAGAGTAGTTCTCACGGCATTGGACAGACTCGATAATTACTACGTTGGAAGGATTTGGGCTGGAGGTCAAACATGGCGTCCTATTGTCAGACTGAGACAATAGGAGTATGTCATGTTCTTTGGGGCACCTTCCTTTTGGAGCATCATTTGGGAGCTATGAGACTACGTGTTCATGAAATAAATGGTACCGTAAAACCATCTAACTAATGTAGTCCAAATGCTCCCAACCCAACAATGGTCCAAAGGCCGAAATAGGCAGAAATTTTTCATTAAAAATAAAAATAAAAACTAGGATGAAGCCAAAACGGAGATTGGGACGGATACTACTCCTAAAGTTAAAATGTGGACCATAGTTGCAGTATTGGACCATAGTTGGGTTGTTTTACGATACCTAATTAAAATGAATTAATTTAATTGGAACAACTCTGCATGTAGAAACACTATTTCGGCACCTTACCTGAAAATCCCGTAGAGTCCCGTAAAAATGAGACGAGTGCTAAAATTTGGACTTGGAGTGATTTTTTACCAACAATAGACGGAACTCTCATTATTACAAGACGATATTGTATTCGGATGGCCTTAAGCCCTGAAGGCATAGGTATAGGTACACCTAGTTTAGGGGCCAAATGTTTGTTCAGACTCTGTCACACACTGTGCTATTAATTTTTAACCGACTCAAAAAAAGAAGGAGGTTTACAATTCGACAAAATCTTTTTGTGCATTGAAGTGCAAAATATGTATCTAAAGAATCCTCTTACAAATATGTGCTGACGTTAACACGTTCCATGTGCAGCTAAAATCGACTTTGTCACCTCTCACGTGCAAATTATCGCACAAAATTTCAAGCATAACCTGGCAACAGTATTAAAAGTCCGCCAGGTACCAAATTTTATCAAATTGTCACTTTTTACAGCTGATACGTGCGGGTACGTAAACGTAGCTTAGCTCGTAAGTACGTGCAAATTTCAAATTATCCCTATATTTAAATAAGGTCGTGTATCATATATGCTGCATTCACGTATCATCAATATCTTTAGATTCATCACATGTGATACATGCACAGGGAACGTGTCAAAGTGCACATTATTACAACACAGAGTTTAAGTGCACATATTTTTGAACATTTTTATACACACCTAAAATGGATGGCCTAGGTATTCTTGAATGATTTAATTTTATGTACCTCACTAATCTGACTACGTAGCGGACATTATCATAATTATTATAGGACTCTACATTATTGTTTCTCAAACTGTTTGCAACCCGTTTGCCCGTCTACATGTACAATTTCTATATGTGACCAGCATCCCATCCAAACAGCGTCTTAAGGAGTTACCTATATGTAGCTACACTAAGACAGGAATTAATTTTAATAGGACCAGACAAGTAGAGTAGACATTGCCTGCGGGTGTTAGTTGGCTTATTAATTTGGTCTTGTCAAACTATGCACCCCACGGAAGGGATTTTTGGACTTCCGCCTATTTAGCTTAATTAAATTTGTGTTTGTTAGTTCTGATTACATTGCAAACAAACATATGATTTAGCGTTGTGTATTATGAGTTCATTGCGAGCTGTATTACGCTTTTGCATACAACTTTATTGGCTATAGATTTCGAATTCGGATTATAGTGAAAGAGCAAAGGTATAGTTCGGGAAATATTATTTGACCGACTGTTCAATTCAATTCAATTCAATTTATTTAATGCATTCACCATGGTTACAAAGCTGTTACACATATAATTACTGTACATGGTCACCCTGCAAGGGCGTAGCACTGTCTTAAGACTAAAAATAGGCTAAAGCTTACAAATAATCATTTTGTTTGTTATCTCACATATGACCCTTTGTTTTGCGTTAACACTTACTAAACACTCAGCAGTCGAGCACTTTTCTATTCTTAATGACGCAAAACAAAAGGTCGTAAGTAAGATAAGAGTCTGTCAAATAATATTTCCCGAACTATACAAGCATCAGTAGGTATATTAGGTATCATTCATTTGACACATGCTGTGAGTAGATATTTATAGTAACGTTAAAAATTGCGCATCAGCGTTTGAAAAAAGACTCTGTTTTAGAAGCTCCTTAAATTTTTCAGTATTAGAACACCAGGGGCATTACCATGACGTACTAATGCGATTCAGGTTAGGTTCAGGGAAAGGGACAGTGATATACGACTCGTATAGCCTTGTCACTTTCTCTCGACCTAAACTGAACCGCATTAGTTTGTCATGGTAACCCCCCAGTAGGCTTATGATGGCACCATGTCTAATCGTTTGTCGTTGTTGCCGTCACGTTCTAACAAGTATGCAAGTGCGAAAATGACGCGTAGCACGATAAATAGACAAAACGGGACCATCATAAGCCATCTGAAACTAATAACTTCAGCTAATTAAGTTCACAATTTTTAGTCTAGGAACGAAACCTACTAAATTAGATGGCCGATAGAAGGCTGCCACTATCCGAAAACCATCGTAGTAATATATTTTTACAAAGATACAAAGGCATTTTTTTGCTGATTCTGACATCACACACCACATACAAGAAAATAAAAGCCTAATAAGGTGTACAACATCATTATCATCACCAAATCATAATCGAAAACGTAAAAGTGCGTAGTAGTAGAAAACAGGAATGCGATTTTTCTTTCCTAGAAGGGAAGAAAATTAACATTTTGATCCCTCCTAGTTAAGTGGAGCGGAGCAGCAAAAACTTTTTAAAATAGGTGGTATGAAAAAAATATGAATACATATATTCACGCTTTCGTCGTGGTAACTGCCTATTCGAGTAAACTCGTTGTTGCATTACACTACTAACTATAGATATGTACCTTAAGAGTAAAACTAGATTATAAGATAAACGACATAATCCACGCGGAATGTTCCCTTATAATTAATGCTTGACAAAATGCACAAAGACTTTGCCTCGAGCGAGTGAAGATTACAAAGTAAGACATCTTATACGGAGTAACCAAATACCGTGAGCTTTTAGAACAACAGTCGGATTTGTCGATGTTCTGTTCACACGTTTAAGTTATGACTGTTATGAGTAAAACACAATACATATATATGTTTATGTAATTATATAACTAGCGTTATTTTCGAAACTCAAAATATAGAAAATTCCATTTGCTTGTCATGTCTTCCATTGGCTTGGTAGATTGATAATTTAGATGAGCAGCAGTTGTACCCTACCTGTAGTAGGTACTTACCTACCATCTCATTTCAACAGTTACCTACCTCTTGTTCCAGGCCGAGACTAGCTGGCACTCAATTTAGGGCACAAAAAACACGCACTCTCGTGTAAATAAAAGAGACACGGCGATACTCGCCCGGCTATCAGCTAATATCACCGCCGGGCGAGTATCGCCGTGTCTCTTTTATTTACGCGGGAGTGCGTATCTTTTGTTCGTGTTTATAGCCGATAGTTCATAGCTTAGTAGCTCGCGGTGAGACCAGTGCCTTAGGTAGGTGATTACCTATACAGAGAGTTACACCATTCACTGAAAACCTTCAACGGGGTGATTTGGTAGGTTATACTGAACAACTTTTACTATGGAGCTAACCAGGAAATCTCCAAAAAATGTTGGCTCTTTCTTAAAAATTTCGTTACCGATCGGTCAAAAATGAAAGAAACCATTTTTTTTTAGATGTCGTGATTGGTCTCATAGTAGAAATTGTTCAGTATAACCTACTAAATCACCCCGTTCAAGGTTTTCAGTGGATGGTGTCACACCGTATTTAAATGAGTCTACATTTGATTGTACTCTTAGGTATTCCGATTTTTTCGCTGCATTAACTAAACGAAAGTACAAGCTACAGTATTGTATTGCAGCAGTAGATATAAAATATTTATTCTGGCTCGTTTCTGGACAAAGAACTTCTAACCTACAAATGTATTAATAACATTAAGAAAACCGGAGGAAACAGTGCCCGCGGGCTCACTTTAATCTCAGTTGTCGCTTCCAAGCGATCTCGAGTCTCGACTCCGCGAGACCGTCTCACCAGTGAGAATGCCTAATGAATCTTTTAATCTCCTTAAAAATTCTTAAAGGAACTTCAAAGTGAGGAATTATTATGCTCCGGGTTGGAAATTGTATTTTTTCACGTTTAATTATTTTTGGTAATTTGGTCGGGTCAATATTGGACGAATTTACATTGCCGGTTTGTTTATATTTAGCTACTTTTGCTATAATTTAGGTTACCATGGAGAAAATGGGAAAATGTAATACCTATTTAATTATCAATTAAACCATCAATAGCCGAACCGTACCAAGAGTTGGCAAGTAACGTTTAATGAAGTCCATCACGCTCGTTCCAATACATTAGTGCCAGCGTAATAGACTTCTTTACGTATCGAGGAGATGTTAACGTAAACTTAACTTTCCAACTCATGGTACAAATACAGTAATAGGTAATAGGCGCCTGAGCTCCGCTCTGTAACTCGAAAACACGAGTTTTTCAAGAAGACCAAGCATGCAAATTCAGTGACGCAAGCTAGTATAATTATTTGTTTAAACGTAAGTATAAGACGCAAGAATTTGTAAAGCCCCGTCACTAGACATGTGAATATCTCTACGACTGAACTACTTATTTTAAAATATTACATTTTGAACTTCAAATTTCTGAAAGTCAAGCCGCTTTGCACCCTTGACGCGACAAGATTATTCAGCTCCAAAACAAAAGAGCCTATGTCATCCGTTTAAGCTGCTGACATACTACCTTTAGTTCGACGTATACTAGTGGGGTGTATACATTATTCATACATCTATGATCAAAGACAATCGCTGTCAGTCGTGATCCGCCTCCTTTTTGTCTGTCTAGCTTACGGGAATGGTAACTGTTTTGAAATAGACGTCCATTTTTTATTTACTTGACGTAAATTATGATATTAAGGTGTAATGTTAGTTTACACATGAATTGTGCCTTGTGAAGACTTTATTACTGTATATTAGTGAATATGGCATGCTCGGTTTACAATCAGAAGGCGAAGGAATACCTAGTTCAACTTTGTTATAGAATACAAGTTGGGAGGTTGGTTGGGTTTGGAGTCTTTGGAGATTCCTTTTGTATGAGATTACTTAGGTAGGTACCTAAGTAAATTCGAAATGCTCACAAAGGTACATAACTATCAACTTGAAACGCAGAAAAAACTAAAAAGTACCTTGACAAGCTATTACCATTGGCTATTACAGTGAGTAGCAAGATTCGATAAAATCGGGTTGGCTGCATTTTTCGTTCTAGTACCTAGAGATGAGTAACTAGAAAATAAATAATAATTTCGAATATAGACAATATAATATTGGTTTGATTAAATGCATAGTTTCAAAATAAATATCGGTAATCAAAAAGTAATAGTTTAATAATAATAAATCATCATCATCATCATCATCATATCAGCCGAAAGACGTCCACTGCTGAACATAGGCCTCCCCCAAAGATTGCCACAATGACCGGTCTTGCGCCACCCGCATCCAGCGGACTCCTGCGACTTTCACCAGGTCATCGGTTCACCTTGTGGGGGGCCTACCCACGCTACGCCTTCCGGTACATACGTGGCCGGCACTCAAGAACCTTCCCGCCCCAATGGCCATCGGTTCTACGCGCAATGTGCCCCGCCCACTGCCACTTCAGTTTAGCGATTCGGAGAGCTATTTCGGTTACTTTGGTTCTGCTGCGGATGGTCTCATTTTTAATCCGATCACGCAGAGAGACTCCTAGCATAGCCCTCTCCATAGCCCTTTGGGTGACTTTGAGCCTTCTTATGAGTCAGCCTCTGTAGCCTAGTTGGTAGTGACCCTGCCTACGAAGCTGGAGGTTCCGGGTTCGAATCCCGGCGAGGGCATTCTTTGTGTATTTATTTATCACAAATGTTTGTTCCTTGGTCATGACTGTGTATGTATCTAAGTATCTATACGTATCTATCTATTATATATATCGTCGCCTGGTACCCACAACACAAGCCTTAATTGAGCTTACCGTGGGACTAGGTTGATTTGTGTAAGATGTCCCAAGATATTTATTTATTTATTTATGAGGCCCATTGTAATAATAAATATTGGGACATTATTCTTCAAAATTACCTATTCTCACGCTAAGCTCAATTAAGGCTTGCACTTTGGGTAGTATTTAAGTATGATTATATAAATGTGACAATACATACTTATACGTGTTATATCACAGGGTTGCCAATGCCAGTTAATATAAAGCATATACTGTTACGATTTTTATATTTCTCAATATTTCAAAAATCAAAACTTTTTTGGAGATAGAAATCCTAGAAAAGCCATTTTAAAAGGCCCGACCTCTAGATTGTCTCTGGTCGTCGATTAGCCGCTATCGCGCTGTCGAAGCGACCTGCTTTAGCACTCGCACTCACTTAGCCAGAATTGTCTGATAGCTGGAAGCTGTAGCCGTACCATGAGTATGAAGGGAAAGGATACGTTAGGTTTTAATCGATACGTAAGGTCTTCTATCGCGCTCGCACATATTGGACCGAGCGCGATGGCCTGCTTTACTTACGATACTTGCATAGTCATGGTACGACTACTGATGATAACACAACGCTGTTGGACCGATAGCTTAACTTGTCTTATGGAGGTTTCTTATATGACTCGCTTTTACTTGCAAAAATAACTATTTTGGCTAGGGCATATCTTTATTTTATTATCCGTGCAAGTAAAAAATGCTTCTTGATAATTAGATGTTTTGGTGGTTGATTTCTATCAAGCAAACTAGAATCCTTTACGAATTGGCAATTTAAGACGATTGCAAATGTATGATGTAGCTTCTTTGTGAATATTATTGTGTATTCATCATGTTTATGACATCTTAAACTTGAATTTCCGAACTGTAGCTTAGCATTATGTGCCCTAAGGTCGATATTTACGGGGCTAGACCAGGCTAGAATAAAAGTAGTAATTATTAGCATAGTCTATTAAGTACCTAGGTATTACTAAACTGTTTTTCTTAGCTTCTTTACCATATCTTAAATATTATGAACAATTTAATATTATGCGAAGAAACAAGATTATATTCAGAATTCCATAGTTAACTGCTTAACATAATCAATCTCATACATTATCATTATCAAATATGTACAAGCTGTACCAATTAAATAACTCACTCTACCTTATTAGATTCCAAATTATGGATTCTTTTTTGATAAAATCCAATAGAAATCGATCAACCATCACTCATAATAGCAACTTAATCTAATTAATATTGACGTACTAATCTGTACTTTTTGCCGTCTTACAAATAGTTTTATCCAACCACAGCTACTTAAAAAGCAGTCCAAATGCCAACCGTTCGCTGAACTGGATCGTAAAAACTCTTCCCTTAGTGATAATAAAAGGCAATCTTCGATAAAACATGGGGGTGCATGTGTTGTATGGCGTCAGTGGTTGATCTTTGTCACTATTTGAGCGCTCTTAATTTTACCCAAGTATTACCTATCTACATATTCAAAATAGGAAAGTAAGTTAGGTATATCGGCATTAGAAGATTTCGCCTGAAAGAGGTAACAATTTCGAGCTAAATAGGTATAAAATTCGTGCGTTCGTCGCGTGGTGACGGTAGTAAGACTACATTTGTCACTACCCCAACTCATCTCGTGGGTATCATAAGAGTCGCCGAATATGTTGGATATAAAATGCTATTAGAGTGTGGTTGTGTGGCATACGCTCTTATTTGATAAACTAAAACTGCGTTTTTTTTTATCAAATTTATTTATTTTATTAAGATCTTACGCAAACTATAAAATGCACGTAATGATTATATTCTTGTGCTATTATAGAAGATGCTACTTCCAATGTGTTCTGTGATGGTACCGCGTCTAATCGTTTGTCGGCATTGTCGTCACGTTCTAACAAGTATGCAAGTGCGAGAGTGATGCGTAGCACGATAAATGGATAAAACGGGACCATCATAACCCACCTGGATTGACTTATATTCAGAGGTACAGTCAAGTGCAAAAATATGTATCGAAAGAATCCTCTCAGAACTATGTTACGACGTTCT
Source organism: Thaumatotibia leucotreta (assembly GCA_025490895.1). Taxonomy (NCBI): domain Eukaryota; kingdom Metazoa; phylum Arthropoda; class Insecta; order Lepidoptera; family Tortricidae; genus Thaumatotibia; species Thaumatotibia leucotreta. The sequence goes on from JALPQI010006164.1 coordinate 42,242, forward strand.
TATTACACAGAATTCAAGTGTACTGGGACATATTTTTGAGCATTTTTAAATACACCTTACTTTGCCATTGACTGTAGGTACAAGTTTATACCTAGTACTTACTTATTGGTATGTCTCGTCATGTTTGGATCAACACTGGCCGACCGCTGCTCAGATAGGGACAGGGCATAGTGGGTGTGTGGGTTCATGCTTCAAGAGGAAGCTGCCATGTGGAAACAGTGATGAATATGACAAATATGGCGCTTGTGATTACAATAGTGGCAAATAAAAAGGGATGAATCTCATACACATTGCATTACTTCCTCTTGGACGTGATTGTATTTTATCTCTTGGAATACATTTTGCTCTTTTTGAATATCTTCGATGTACCTTGACTAGATACAGCAAGATTTCTTAAGTCCAGTAACAATAATTACCAGTTCCGGCTTATTGGACCACGAATGAGAAGGCTCACATATTTTTTTTATTTTCTATCGCAGATTAAATAGAAAATGAACTTTGAAGTAGTTTTTTCATATTAGATATCACACGCACAAAATGTGATTTGTCGGCATAGACAAATCTGGCAAAGTTGCTGTGATTGACAGTATTAACGCATAATACTTACGTACCTAATATCTGTACATTTAATAGGCATGCAACCCAATTCATATTCAAAACACCCTGATCGTACAAACGTGCAAATTTGTACACAAAGCTAGGGTTGTCACTTGTCACATTACCGTCGGGCTCACTCGCATGCAAAATTCAGCGAGCACCCGTTAGAGACAACCCTGACACGCGGAACGGATATTTTTGACAAGGTGTCTATTACGCGATGTGTGAATTTAAGGGTGTTGTGTCAATTTAGGCAGAATGTTTGAAAGATTTTATTTATCAATTTATCATTGACGTTGATAGCCGAGGCCGTTAGAATTGTTAGGTACCTTGTGGTTGAGTTGAACGAATTTCTATAGAGTAAGTGATAGATTTTTATGAATGAGATAGTTTGGTCTGTTAGTGAATAAATATTTTATTCTATTTAAACTTCGCTTACTTCTTCCTTGTTTAGATTAGAATTCCGATGTTTAGTTTCTTAATTTCAATAGGTTCACGTACTTTTCGGCTACGATCAATACGTTCGGTTGAGAGTGAGAGGACTTTCGGGTTATGGAGTTCAATCCAGTGGTTTGGTCCGGATTCCAAAAAATTCTCGGCCACAGCAGACTTATTCATTTGACGCTTTTTAATAGCCGTGATTATGTTCCTCGACCTTTTCCGCAATGGTGCGTTTGGTTTCCCCAATCTAGATGAGGGGAAAGGTATCTCGTTTGCGTGAAATCCTGTGATTTACAATTGTGGTGGTGAAACATCTATTTTGAAGCCATTTTATGTTGTGAGTGTTGCGTGTAGGCCAAGTGACAACCCCAGCCTAATAGAAAGAAAGAAAGACAATTTACAATAACTATAAATAACAACATATATAAAAACAGATTGCGCTAAATGGGCTGCACTCAGCTTTGGTGTCACGAAATGAGCCACAAGGCACATTTCGCGACGCTGATTTTCAGTGAAATACGTAGACTAGGTGGCGCTAATACAAATTATACACACATTAGAACAAGCATAGACTTAACACTACAATATAAATGAATTAATACTTAATAGAAGTGAATAATAAAGACTAAGTGCAAGCAGTTCAAAACCTGCGCAGCTAGATGGTGTGCGACAATGTACTTGTTCTGTAGATGTCGTTGATGACTATGCAAAGAAAATCACAGCCTACAAAAGCTCAAACTTTGACAGAAACTAGTTACCAACGGCATTGATCGAACGATCTGTCCTGCTCGTGACGCGGATAACATCTCACTTGGAGCCGTGACAAGTGCTCTTCTTTTTACCGACTAAATAGATATTTGAACTGCCAATGACCTTTGCTTTTTGCCTGTTAATGGTTTTGATGTGGAAAATACCTGATGGACGTTTGAAGTGAGCTTATGCATAGTGGGAAGAAAGTTAGTGTTTCGTAAAAATCTTAGAATTGAAGAACAAGAACAAAATACAATTAATGGAATGTGTTTATTGACATCAAAACAAACGTATTATTAAAACGTTCTTATTGAAGTTTCTGAATGAAATTATCATAACTTTGAAAGAAGCCTACTTTACCCTTCGGAGTTCGGACTGTCAGTCAAAACAAAAACGTAGTACTTATCTGCGTATAGGTACAATGTACATACAGAGTTATGGCGTTTCGTTCAAGCACATCTACTGTTCCAAAATGGATATAAATTCCTCAGGATAATTATCAAGATAGTCACGTGAGGTAAACGTATGCATTCGCATATATTATGGTTTTAAATGTATGGTATGGAGAACTTTTACCCACTGCGTACTTTTACACAGGTTTATCTTTCGTAGAACAGAGACATCGTGAACTCCATTTACAAAAACTAGAAAAAACAGTTTATGTGGTGTTATGTGGTGTTACATGTAGATGTACAGTAAACATCATAAGTCCAGCGGTGGGCCGTACAGAATAATCATTGCTTAGTGCGCGTCGCACCAGAAATAGCGTTTGACGTTCTGCGGTGGCGCCTGTTCACTGTCAACTGTACAGAGTACAGAACTGCAGATACATACTATTTTAGTACCTACAGATGGTGTTTTTTTTCGCGTTGGTGCGAGAAGTGGCTCATTTTACGTCAGGTACAAAACTTCGGAGGGCCTGTACTAAAAAACGTCGTACGAGACACGTGTAAAAAGGAAATTCATAACTCGTATCGATTTAAAACACTCTCTTCGGTCGTGTTTTAAAACATCTCCACTCGTTTCGAATCACATGTTTTTCGCACTTGTGTCGTAATGTACTACTTTATATGAGTTTGAGTACGAGTAGGTGTACAACAAGTCCAACAGTGGGACGTACAGAGTAATACCATTGCTTGCCACCAACAACTAACCAATAAATAAATAAATAAAATAAATAATAAATAAATATCTTGGGACATCTTACACAAATCAACCTAGTCCCACGGTAAGCTCAATTAAGGCTTGTGTTGTGGGTACCAGGTGACGGTATATATAATAGATAGATACATATAGATACTTAGATACATACACAGCCATGACCAAGGAACAAACATTTGTGATAAATAAATACACAAAGAATGCCCTCGCCGGGATTCGGACCCGGAACCTCCAGCTTTGTAGGCAGGGTCACTACCAACTAGGCTACAGAGGCTGACAAACCAATGTAGTGTTAGTATCACCAACCAACTAACCAGGAGCTAAACGCAAATAAAATACTAGAAATTTGACAGTTAACGCCTACTAACCCGAAGGTGTGGGTGGTGCAAGTGTGATTAATTACGATACAAGATATAAAAATATATTAATCATTACATGTTAACGGATTAACGTTAACTTGCGTGAACTCGTCCAAAATGTAACGCTTTAACGAATATCGAAGTTAACTTTTTCAGTAACGGAGTATCAATTAAGACTTTAACTTTTCGATTAACGATGTCTAGCTCTGGATATTCATTGAAATAATTAAAATCCTGCACATAGCGATTTTTGCTGGCCTAACGTCTACTGTTTGTATGAAATTGTTTTGTTCTGTATAATTATCATATAATTATTGCCTTGAGATTTGATTGATATCTTGCCAGCTAATATCAGTTCAGTAGGCACCTAAATAATTTCGGACTCCATAGTTTTTACAATATCGTGAAGTCATATTTTCTAAAATTATAATTTCTAACATACGACTATAAATGCAAGTATAACCAATAAATACATAGGAATCAAATTTTAGAGGAAATAAAAAATGTGATACTCGCGCTCTTTGTTTCTTAAACTACTCTGTCCACCAAAGGAGGGCGCGGTAAAATTGAAAATAAATTCAATATCAATTTGAGCGCGAGCCAAGTGTATCATAAATCGATACATGACGTGCGTGGCGACTGCGACACAGTTCTATCTAACCACGTCACTATCTACTTGCGTATAGTCAACAGTAATTATTGGAGCGCCCACGGTGTTCATAAATATGTGGACATGCACTTTAATGCCATGACAATAGAAGCATTTTCAGATATTTTTGTTTGTTACCTAGCTGGCGGATACGATAGGTATATCCGATGAATTCTGTATTTTGGCTCGACAGTACAACAAATATTGAGGTCACTGTCACTGCTGTTTTAATCAGTCACAGTGTATCATTAGCTTCTAGTTTATTATTATTCCTACTAGTGGAAAATATTTTTAACTGTTTTAGTCCAACCTCGTGAAAATTTGTAGGTACTGTATGTAACTGCTGTAGGTACCTACCTTAATCCTTATTCTTTTAACTCATTCGATAACGTCCAAAATTCTGGACAAGGTCTTTGACCCACTTTTTGTATTTTTTTGTAGTACCTTAGTGGTAGTAACCACTGTTGGTTATTAACTTAAACAGTCTCAAAAAATAATAATAAATCTTCAGTTTAATTAGTTGAATCATACGTGTAGGTACTTATCAGGATAAAATGCAGTTTTATGCAATGAACAAATGCATGAGAAGGGAACACACGGACTGTCATATCTCTTTCTATTATGCATACAATCTGGTGACAGAGCTAAGTCTAATTCCCAAGATAATAAAAATGTGGTTTCCTACTCGTAACTCTTTGAATTTTATGAGATTTAGGTACTACACTAGATTTTATGTTAGACTTTTATTTGCATGGTGTTTTTCATTGCACAGACTTTGGACTTTTTTTTGTAGTCTTAACTTTTACGGTCGGGCTCCAAAAATATGGTATCGATTATGAACCTCGTGTTTATGTACCATTTCATCACTTTACCAAGTTACATCACTTGTACGAGTATAGACTCCTTAATTGATTTATAGATCCATCATTTAGGTAGTATTGCATTCTTTATTTTATTCAAGTTTATGTTAATTATTTACATACATAAATTCTTTATTGAACTCAAAACACAGGTAAAAATACACATGTAACAATTTAGGTACATATTTTTTCAAAAGTTACTATATTTAAGCATTGTGCCACTTGTACGCAATTTCGACTACGATTTAAATAGTTAGGTGCACTTGGTTGGTTGATATTTAGTTACATTCAACTTCTCATACGACATTATGTTAAGTTTTAGGTCGGCGCTACATTGATCGTTATGAAATTGTCAACGAACGATTATTAATGGACAATTTAAGTATTACTCATTTGACCCAAAATATGACCAACCTCAAGTATCTCGCCAACAACTGCCAATACTTTCAAAGCTGAATTCCAAAAACAGTTATTCCATAATAATCCACACGAAATCTCATGGTATCAGCACGACACGGTTAAAATAAAATCACCCCATCGCAATAAAGTATTGAATAAATAAAATAAACATGTCCCGAAGCTACCCCGCGACAATGCCGAAGCTGTTAAAACAGAGTGAGTGTCCGAAAATACCGCGGCTACATGCGCGGGCGCAATTACCGTCAATCATACAAGCAACAACAAGCTGGCCAGGGGTAAAGCAGAGTGGAGGTGATGCGTAATGGTGCTTCCCCACTGGATGTTATTTTTTGTTATTCACCGTGTTTTTATTGATTTCCGTTAAATTAAAGGGAAGCTTATTTAGGTAAAAAATAAATAATTTCTGAAACTAGTGCCTTAACTCTATTGTTATTGAGTTATTCAAAAAATAAGTTTAATGACTGAACAAGTGTATTGCAACCTATATTACCTCCTAATGTTATTTATTTTGACGAGTGCCATCAGTCACCTGAGATCTTAGTCTTAAAAGGTTCTCTCACACTTGGCATTACAATTATTACCTATGAAGTATGAACAAAAACGAAAAAAAACTATTTTCTGAAATTAACAAAAGCCGATATATCAGGCAACTTCTATTAATGGTCCAAGTAACCTGTCCAATTTAACGGAAATCAATAAAACACGGTCTATAAAGTTATAAAACAAAGTGTAACTAGGATAATGTAATAGAATACTGGAATGTCAAAGAGAGAAATAATGTTTTACACGTGTAACATTTTGCAACTACAATGTGGGAGCACCATCACTTTCGGGTGCCGTTTTCCTTTACACCAGACTTGAAACGATCGTGAGTTTTGATTAGAAAATTTGGAATGCTTAACAAGAACTGAATTGAAGTACTCGTTCGATCACGTTGTTTTCGTTAGTTAAACAAATAACCTTAGCTAAATGTATGTCAAAATTTAAAAATAGGATCTCAATAAGTGTATGTATTTATGAAAAACGGACTACAGACACATTATTTCAGGCAGGGGATTTAAACTAGAAAGTAAAAAACTTTTTGGAAATAATAATTATCAGAGGTAATAATAATTAACAATATCAGGGTGCTTAGCCAAGTTGCCAATCGCTAGCGCTTAGTAACGTATCGTAGTTTTCCCTCTTTGTCACACTTTCATATTAGTGCGACAAAGACAGTTAGCTGCCTTTCGTTTACGATTGACGATTAAGCGTTAGCGATTGGCAACTTGTCTAAGCATCCTGCAAGTCTTCGCTAAAAGCAAAAAAAAAATTCGTAGCCATATTTCCAAAGCAACTGTAAGGGATTCGATAGCTTAGGAGAGCAAAAAGAAGCAGTTGACCTTTTGTACCAGATTTTATTGACAACTTTTAGACAACTGAACAGAACAATCCAAAAAAAGGCAATAGACAAAAAAGGAATAGAAGAAGTAAATAAACATTATATAAAACCTACATGCTACGATCTAGATTGGATATTAAATCCTCAACATCATCCCCCTCGTGTAGCGAAGCTACACAAGTTCGTCTTGAAGTCGAGCCAGCTTCCTGACGGGCCTCTTTAGTACGCCCCCTTTGGTAGCTACGTCAGCTACTCTGACCACTCCATCTCTGCCCGGGTATACTTCTGTTATGCGACCTATAGGCCATGCACCTCTGGGCATGTCTGGGTCGACCACTACCACCACATCGTCTATCTTCAAATTCGAAAATGGCTTTCCGATGTTTCTCTTCGGCTTGAGAGTGGGCAAATATTCTTTAAGCCACCTAGTCCAGAAGTGTTCGGACAAACGAAGAACCTTTTGCCATTCTTGTCGTCTTAAGAATACTCCGTCGTCTAAACATGCTGGCAACTGCTGAGGCGAGGAGGTGCCTATCAGGAAATGGGATGGTGTAAGGCTCTCGAGTTCCCCATTTTCCGTGACATAAGTCAAAGGTCTAGAGTTGACCAGCGCTTCTGCTTCTAGAAGGAGAGTATTCAGCAGCTTTTCTCTTGGGTATCTTTCTCTCAATGTTACTAGAAGAGCTGTCTTCACGGTCTTAACAAGTCTCTCCCAGCATCCACCCATGAATGGCGAAGCTGGAGGAATGTAGCACCATTTTATGCATTTGGTGGCAGCAAAGTCTTGCACGGCATCGCTGTAGAATTCGCGAAGTAATCTATTGGCGCCGACGAAGGATGTGCCGTTGTCCGATAAGAGTTTACTAGGTAGTCCACGACGTGCGGCAAAGCGACGGATGCTCATGATGGCAGAGTCTGCTGATAGGCTTGTTACAATCTCTAAGTGAACTGCTCGTGTCGTCATGCAAGTGAAGAGAGCTATCCATCGTTTTTCTCGTCGACGGCCGATTGATACCTCGACTGGGCCGAAATAGTCCAGGCCGGTGTTCGTGAATGGGCGTTTGTGGTGCTCTAGTCGTACATCTGGTAAGTCACCAGATGGTGGGATCTGAGGCATTGCTTTGCGTTTGATGCAAAAGGCGCATCTTCTTGCAACCATGCGTACTTCGCTGCGACACCGAAATATCCAAAACTTCTGTTTAAGTTCATTGATCACCAATTCGTTAAATGCATGTGCGGCTTGGACGTGGTAGTGTCGGATAAGAAGACGAACAGCAGGGTGACGTCCATCAAGAATAATGGGTGACGTGGTGGTGTAATCAACGTTTTTCATGTGCTTGATGCGGCTGTCCAGCCTGAGGAGGCCATCTTCGTCGATCATTGGGCAGAGAGGATTCAGTTTGCTAGACTTGGGCAAGGGCTTGGCATCTCTGATTAAGGCGAGCTCTTCTCTGAAGGATTCAGTCTGTGCTTGACGAAGAATGGCGCTTTCAGCCTTCTGCATCTCGGCGGCGGACAGCGGTGGAAGCTTGGGTAAAGAAGGGTTAGTATCGATTTTGGAATTTGGGTTGCGACTTGCCAAAAGAGATCGAAATTTATTTGTGCACTGAAATATACGTGCGGCTGCGCGAACCAGGCGTATCCATTCACTGAAACGTGAGGGATCTGGCAACACCGATGAAGGTTTATCCAGATTGGTAAGTCCTACATGCATCTTAGAGGGCTTTAACTCTTCCAAGATGGACGTAGTTTCAGGCGGCGATGGTTCTTTGGGCCATTCACTGGATGGCAACAATAGAAAATCGGGTCCAGAGAACCACCGCGATAAGTCGATATCACGGTCCTTTAGTCTTGTTGCATCGTCCGCCACATTCAAACCACCAGGCACAAATTTCCAATTGTTGACGTTGGTAATATCTGTAATTTCACCCACGCGGTTTGCAACAAATGGCTTGAATGTACGCGCGTCACTGCGAATCCAACTTAAAACTGTAGTTGAATCAGACCAAAAATAAATCGAATCTGGGACAATGTCGTGACCAGAACACACAGTGTTCGCAAAACGGGCCGCAATCAGGCCAGCTTGGAGCTCCAGACGTGGTATAGAAGTGGGTTTCAGCGGGCTAAGACGCGCCTTTCCACCAATGAGAGACAGCTTCACCGAACCATTTGAAAACGTAAAGCGCCAATATGCGACACAAGCGTACGCCTCTTCGCTTGCATCAGCGAAAGTGTGAAGTTGTCTGTCCTTGATGGTCTCATCTTGAAATCCGCATCTGTACCAACGGGGAATTTTGACGTTTGTAATCTTTGCCAGTTGATGAGACCAAGCTTGCCATTTTTTAATAATATCTGATTGCAGCTCAGTGTCCCAATCGATACCAGTTCTCCAGGTTTGCTGAAATAAAATACGACCTTGAATAACCAAAGGAGTCAAGAGACCGAGAGGATCGTATAACGACATTAGATAGGACAGCACTTTCCGTTTTGTTAAATTGTCCTTTTCAGGAATTTGGGGCCCATTGCGAAAGCTGAAGGTGTCGCTGTTGGGATGCCAGATAAGGCCCAAAGTCCTGACGAAGGCTTCAGGTCCTAAATGTACGTTTTCAGGCAGAGGAGTTCGTAAATCCTCGGGTACGGCTGCGAGTGCGGCGGGTACGTTAGAAACCCAACCACGCATCTCCATGCCTGCGGCTTTGTGTACGGTCACGATGTCTGCTGCGAGTTGTGCAGCTTCAGGTACATTATCAAGGCTACCTAAAAAATCGTCCATGTAATGATCATGGATGATTGCTTTTGAGGCCGTGGGAAAAGATTCCTCAAACTCTTTCGCGTTAAGGTTTTTTATGTATAAGGCTGTGCACGGGCTGCATGCAGCACCAAATATTACGGAGGTCATCCTATATTCTTTCAACTCTGAGCGAGGGTCATCCCTCCATATATAGCGTAACGCATCGCGGTCTTCCTGCCTAATTTTTATTTGTGGGAACATTTCTTTCACGTCAGCTGTCATCGCTACTAAGCCTTCACGAAAACGGAAGAGTATGTGTAATAGGGACTGCAAAAGATCAGGCCCTGCGAGTAAAAGTGAGTTTAAGCTCACTCCTAAAGTCTTCGCGGCAGCGTCATGGACTACGCGTAGCTTTCGTTTTTGAGGATGTATAACAGGAAAGTGAGGTAAATACCAACGCAAAGATTTGTTTGTTTTAAATGTGTTCATAGTATCGTGGTATGTTTCCCTTGGACACTCTTCTGTGTAACCTTTTGAAATCATATTATTGATAAATGCACAATAGTCTTTTTTAAACTGGGCATCGCGAGCCATTCGCCTTTCCAAACCTTGGAACCTTGAAAGTGCCTGAGGGTAACTATCAGGAATATGAGGGACGTCTTTACGCCACAACAGGCCAACTTCGAACCTACCTGACGGCAAACGTTTGGCCGTATTTTCTAAGACCTCTAAAGCATGTTTATCCTCTTTAGAGCACAAATTTTCTGGTTTAGATATGCCTATGGCATCAAGATGAAAATAATCTTTAACGAGTTCGTCCATGTTAGAATCACTATTATCTTTGGTGGAGATGTGATTTATGAAATGCACCGGCTTAGTTAAGCTACTCGATTTTCCATGAAATACCCAACCTAGCGCCGTACGTGTTGCGATTGGTTCGGTTGGGGTACCTTCCCTAATTTCACGGCATATAGTTAGATACCAATGCTCGCCACCGAGCAAAACTTTAGGTGTAGCATCTGTTATTGTGAGAACATCTACTAGATCACTCAAGTGTGAATATTTCGTGATCTCACTTTGGTTGACAGTTTGTGTAAACAGTGACAGCGATTGCATAGCTTTGGCGTTGTGTACGGTGTATGTTTCAGAACATTGCTTACCCTTAATTGAAAAGCTCACATATTGATAAGGTTTCTCTGCTGACATTCCACAGACTCCGTCAATTTTTACAGAACGCATGGGGCCCGTCGCCCCAATGTGGCGTGCCACTTCCCAGTCAATCATAGTTGTCATGGATCCCTCGTCAAGCAAGGCGTATGTATCATATTTTCCTTGAGGTCCGCTTACCTCAACCGGAATAACTCTTAAAAATACCTGAGATTGTAAATCTATCATTTCATTGTTTAGGTCAGGCTCCATGACGTTTGAAATTGTAACAGTTTTATCAAGATGTTTTTGTTCAATATTATTGCAAGAGGAAGAAGGAGACTCGGCAATATTAAATACTTGGGGCGCAGCCGCTGAATGTAGGAGCGGGTGATGGAAACGCTCGCACCCGTCAATACCGCATCGACCGATTTTACATGACTTCCAACGATGTGTTTTAGATTTTAAACATTTGTAACATATTTTAGCCTCACGTAACCAAAGCCACTTATCATCTAGTGTTAGTGATTTAAAATCATCACAGTCCGTTAGTTTATGCTTCTTGTCACAATAACGACATAAATCAGTATTTGTGTTACGCGCAGATGTCACATGTATGTGTTCACTTCGTGTAAATTTGTGTGTAAAATTATTTCCGGTTGTACCGGACCGCCTACCTGAACTAGAATTAAAAGCACTGTTTTGCCTACCTAAATCAGGCATTATTGCGCCAGAACGCCTACCTAACTCTGGCAAAACTGCTCCAGAACGTTTAGCGTAATCTGGTACTAAACCAAAACGATTGTGTTTGACAGCTTCGATATCAAGAAACTCTGATAATAACTGTATCTTAGGTATAGATCTGTCACTTTTGTACGCAAAATCTTTCCACTGACTGTACAATATCGGTGTCAGTTTACTCAACACAGAATGAAATAATTCTACAGAATAAATATGTTCTATCTGCTCTAAATTTCTAATTACTGCTATGCAATTGCGTAGTCTACAAGCAAAGTTGGTAAGATCCTTTTGATCAAAGCTTATCTTAGGCAGATTCCGCACGAGCGCGATCTCGTGTAGCACGATCATTTCGGGGAGCGCGAACGTCTGCTCCAGCACGTCGAGCACTTGCTCGGGCCGCTCTGCCGTGTACAGCAATGACGACACACTTTCCAGGGCTTGGCCGCGCTGCGCGCCGCTCAGTCGCACAAGATTCTCTGTAGGCGTAAACAAATGTTGAGTATCTCGGTAAACGCGCTTAAACATTAGCCACTCTGTAGTCTTACCACTGAAAGGCGTAAGCTGTAATTTGTGTGAACATCTTTGCGAATAAAAAATAGGCTCGGATTGTTTTGACGGCAAGTGACAATGATTGTTATTTGAATTGTCAGACGTCATCGGCATAAATGGCAACGCCTTGTTATCCGTAGAGGTTTGCAATAAATTAGAATTATCATTTATTGGAATTTGAAATGTCACAGGATTTTTGTAAACATCACGATGACTTTCATGATTTTCAGATATGCGATGTAGTACAGAATTTTCATGATTGCGATGTGATGTAATCAAATCATTTGAATGATGACAATTTTGACGTGGAATATTTTGTTCATGTGAGAAATATGGGCTAGCCGGTTTGTTTACATTTCTCATTTGAATAAAATTTGTTTCTACGCCCAAATTTCTTTCTTGAACGGGAACCGTAGCAGCCTCCACGCTTGTAGGCGGAATATTTATTGTACCCGTATCAATGTTATTGTTAATTGGAGGGCGGCCGCTACGGTTTACGTTTTGAACCCACGATGCGGTACGCGAATAAGCTTGACTAACCGTTCTAGTAGTAGATCGTCCGTCAGCTCCTTGAGCCGCCAGTCTTGCCTCTATTTCGAGTTCTTCCACTTGTTTAGCCTGTTCAAAAAGCTTACGCTCGAAGTCAAGTCGCCTGCGGGCGACCTCTTGTTCGCGTTGGAGTTGTTCGTGTATGAGCGACTGCTCACGTTCAAAAAGCTGCTGTTCGCGCTCCATGCTGCGGCGTGCCAACTGTGCCTCCTCGTTCAATCTCAGTGCCTTTATTGTGGCAGATGAACGAGAAGACGACACTCGCGACCTGTTACTACGAGAAGCACTAAAAATACGATCAGAGCTAGTTGAAAGTTGTTGGCGTGGCGTTTCAGGGCCCTCAAGGGCAGTCGTTGTGGGAGTTCCAGTGGCAATGATCGAAGCAGTGTCTAACTTTGAAGACCGACCATGCCCTCCCTCAGCGACTGCGACAGAGTCCGAGTTCGCCTTGCCAGCGATTTTTGCTGGTGTGGTCAATTGTTTCTTTTTGGAACGCGTGATCATTTTATCACCCGGCGAGATAGGACCATAAATGTAAGGGATTCGATAGCTTAGGAGAGCAAAAAGAAGCAGTTGACCTTTTGTACCAGATTTTATTGATAACTTTTAGACAACTGAACAGAACAATCCAAAAAAAGGCAATAGACAAAAAAGGAATAGAAGAAGTAAATAAACATTATATAAAACCTACATGCTACGATCTAGATTGGATATTAAATCCTCAACAGCAACTCCATAAAGTTCAATACCCCGTGCGGTCGCGGACATATTTCTGTTACAGCTTGTCGATAAATTCGGAGAAGCATTTGTTTTTCTTGGGTTTCCATTCAATTTATAATAATACGAGGATAGTTTTCGAATAGATATGATACAGTTGCCTTGAATGCAGCTTTTCATTACAACGCAGTAAAATTTATAAATCGATTGACTTGTTTTCATAACTTCCGTAAGCTATAGGTACATATTATACAGTCATAGTGGCTTCAACAACATTGAGTTCATATAGATAGTAATGACTGGTCAACATTTACATTAAAATAAATGGATAATTTCCGGATCCAAAATGTCACCTTTTGCTAACGAAATAAGGACTTACGGCCTTGACTGTAGGTACCTATACCTACTTACATCCATAGAAAAGAAGCATATAAAAACACGGTAGGTAATACTTAACTCAGGAAAAATTGTGTGACAAACAAAATGCCAGTACGCGCGACGTATAAAAATTTGCATAAATCCACTAATCACTATCATGCAGTTTTAGAACACAAACTTGGTTTTCTTATCAACTTAAAACCTTAACCCTTAAGGTCACATAGATACATTTTGTAGTTTAAATTATTGATATACATTTATTAGTATTAACGAAAAAATATCAGCCGTGTGGTGACGGCAGTAAGAATACATTTGTCACCATCCCAACTCCTCCTGCGGGTGTTGTAAGAGTCGACTAAGGGATTGAAGTGTCCACTATTTGATAAAAGATTGATGATGGGCAGCAGCGTCATCATAGTGGACACATTACTGCGATCGCCAATCCGTTTGCTCAGCGTGGCGATTATGGGCATTATAAGCATAGTTAATAGGAAAGGCCTATGTTTAGCAGTGGACTATCATAGGCTGATGATGATGATGATGAACGTAAAAATATATCTGCGGAATTGTTTCACGATATGTCAGACGTCAAATGTTATGGAAAGTCAGCCATATTTGTTTAAGATTATTTAGCGTAAGTCCGAAAATCACAGAAAAAATAACTCGTAATTAAATCTTCTTAAGTGGCACCTTTCCTAGTTTATCCGGCGTTTTTTGCTAACGTATATTCGGAAATATCCGAATACATCCTAAATTTTTTTTGGATTCGACTGACGAAAAGTATACATTGCTGCTGTAGAATCACATACGATGCTAGACAGTGTAGCCTTGTCGCCTTCCGATTTGTTCGTGCCGCCGATTATGCATTAATATGGGATAAACATTTGCGGTAATTATGGTAATATTAGTAATTAGCGCGTCGTGCGGAGGGAGCGTGGATGAACTCAACGGGGTGAGTAACACCGTGCGAGTCCATACTCACATACGATACGAGTCCCGAAGTGTAACGTGACGTGACGGAGATGACTAGCATCTACCACCTAATGCGTCCATACGCATAGTTAAGAGGAGAGCCATGTTCAGCAGTGGTGTTACGCGTGTGGGTGTGCAATAATAGTAGATTGTGTCTCAAGGGATCAAAATGGTATATTTCCGGCGTGAGCGTATATTGAATCCTGAATGGAGCGACGGATTCCACAATTGGAAAATAGAGTGGAATCCTGAGCGTAATGAAGGATTCAAGCGTTAACGCCCAAGACGAAATAATTTTGATACCGTGTGACACATACCTACTGCTTTTCACACCACCTATGAGAAAAATAAAAGATATATCACATGTATAATGTTTATGCAAATAATCGATTCTGAATAAATTTTTATCAATTATGAACGTAGGTACTGTTTATTTTCATATTTCATTGCAATTTTTTAGGCTGGCAATAGAAAGTCCTTGAACAGAAAAGTGTAATAAATTTTCTGCTCAAGGACTTTCTGTTGCCAGCCTAAAAAGTAACAATGAAATTAAATATCAGGTAGGTACATAATCAATTACGAATCCATTATGCGCCAAAAATTTAATACGTAATCATTCTGTCTATTATTTTTCTCATAGATGAACACAAATAACTATTGTATTGTTTCATACATTCTATCTAGACATTTCGTATGGACGAGATAGCTAGTGTGTTTCGCGTTTTTGGAGCTTCTCCCATGTAAATCATGTTAGCGTAACAGTAGGACTTATACTTATGAGTTGTCGGAGGTTCTCAGTAGCTGGTGAAAAACAATGTATACCTATAATAACCAAATAAAAAAAAAACTGACTTCAACCATTTTTCTCCAAAATTCTATCGTTATACACCGACTTAGTGCCAACGGGACCATCTCGGTTGGCGTCATATTGAGTTATTCGTACATTTGTTGTACATGCTTAATCTTCTATATCTATACATATAATAAAGCTGAAGAGGGTCGAAAGTCTGTACATGGAAGATATTTACAAAAAAATGATGGAGGAGGTCTTAAAATCGATAATAGATCACATTTATGTAATTTTTAGAATTTTTGTCTGTTTGTCTGTTTGTCGGTTTGTCTGTTTGTCTGTTTGTTGCACGGAGCATCATGAGAGAACGGCTGGATGGATTTTAATGAAAACTTCACCGCCGTATTCAGGAGACCTCGGGTCGGGACATAGGATATAAAAAATGGTCAAGTGTGAGTCGGACTTGCAGTAAAAAATTAAAATTACAGTTAAATCAACCTATCTCAAAAAGTATAAGAGATATTTTGATCAAACCAGAAGTCGTTGAAAGAGTTCATTACTATGCATGTGTCGTCATCATCATCATCATCATCATCATCATATCAGCCGAAAGACATCCACTGCTGTACATAGGCCTCCCCCAAAGATTGCCACAATGACCGGTCCTGTGCCACCCGCATCCAGCGGACTCCTGCATGTGTAAATATGTATGTGTAAATGGAACAAATTACAAAAACTGCGTAAATTATTTTAAGAGACATGACCAATCAATTTACAAGAAACACCTTAAATGTAATAGCCTACAACTATTCAAAAGTATCAGCGGACGCGACGCATTTGCCATGACTATTTGAGCAGGCGCTATATTAATAAGTGAGGACTGCATTCTTCAACCCTCAACAATTTATCAACACCATTTTTCTCGGAACTTTATACCCCGTACTTTAAAATAATTGAACAAGGGCACACTTTGAACGGCTTTAATAGCTGATATCTCCAAAACGATCCGCTTAAAGAAAAAAGTTTCTATAATTTCTGAAGACGTTTCTTTTGATGTCTCATACGCTTACGATTATGTTCAGTCGAGTTCATACATATATGAGCAAATCCAAGGCTTCAAAAATAAATGAGCATAGAAAGATACATATTATTATGCATCTGAACAAATTTACCAATCAAAAATATGTGTACATATTACCTGTCAAAATAATCCCAGCATGTGTGACATAAATATTTAGCAACTGAAAAGTAAAAATTATATAACTATGTGCAACTTCACAAATATCAACGAAAAACCTTTTATCTACAGGAATATCATAATTTCCCTGTTATGTATTCAGAAGCGGTAATGTAATGACCTATATTAAGATACCGGTGTCTGTGGCTGTATCATAATGTTAACATTAAAGTACAGGCAGAGTACAGTGCATCATAATGTTGACATTAAAGTATCGTCGTCATGATATTAATTTTAACATTATGAAGTCAACTTCTTTTTGTTGTTTTTTTTTTCAATAAATATTTATTGTAGGATATCCTTACTCAAATTGAGTGATTTCAACTGATTTGAATTTTTATATTTAGAGGTAATTACTTAGTGGATATCAATGAAAATAAAGGTAAATTGTCATTCTAAACTAATGATATGGATGTAGATAAAGTTATGTATGTGACTGTACATAATTAGGCATTAAACACTCGTGTGATCTTATTATGAAACTCGCCTACAGCTCGTTTCATAAAACCACACTCATGTTTAATGCCTCTTATTATGCGCCAGCCACATAAATAACTATTTCGTATATTTTGACAGTCATCAAAAAAAGTCTCTTCGGCTCTCGGTTTGTTAGACGGACAGTGTGGGTTAACCACGATAGTGTCCACAATAGTGTGGACTGTAGCCTCGGGACTACGGCACCTCGGTTTGTTAAACTGACAGCGTGAGATAACCCAGAGAGATCGCGTGAACTGTGTTCTCGAGCCTACGACCCTCAGGTTCATAGACTGACATCGAAGGTTAACCCCTCGGGCATTCGGCCCTCGGGATCGCGTGAACTGTGTTCTCGAGCCTACGACCCTCAGGTTCATAGACTGACAGCGAAGGTGAAACCCTCGGGCCTTCGGCCCTCGGGATCGCGTGAACTGTGTTCTCGAACCTACGACCCTCAGGTTCATAGACTGACAGCGAAGGTTAACCCTTCGGGCCTTCGGCCCTCGGGATCGCGTGAACTGTGTTCTCGAGCCTACGATCCTCAGGTTCATAGACTGACAGCGAAGGTTAACCCCTCGGGCCTTCGGCCCTCGGGATCGCGTGAACTGTGTTCTCAAACCTACGACCCTCAGGTTCATAGACTGCCAGCGAAGGTTAACCCCTCGGGCTTTCGGCCCTCGGGATCGCGTGAACTGTGTTCTCGAGCCTACGACCCTCAGGTTCATAGACTGACAGCGAAGGTTAACCCCTCGGGCCTTCGGCCCTCGGGATCGCGTGAACTGTGTTCTCGCACCTACGACCCTCAGGTTCATAGACTGACAGCAAAGGTTAACCCCTCGGGCCTTCGGCCCTCGGGATCGCGTGAACTGTGTTCTTGAACCTACGACCCTCAGGTTCATAGACTGACAGCGAAGGTTAACCCCTAAGGCCTTCGGCCCTCGGGATCGCTTGAACTATGTTCTCGAACCTACGACCCTCAGGTCCATAGACTGACAGCGAAGGTTAACCCCTCGGGCCTAAGGCCCTCGGGATCGCGTGAACTGTTTCCTCGAGCCTACGACCCTCAGGTTCATAGACTGACAGCGAAAGGTAACCCCTTGGGCCTTCGGCTCTCGGGATCGTGTGGCCTGTAGCCTCGGGCTTACGGCCCTCGGTTTGTTAGGCTGACAGCGTGGGTTAACCCTTCGAGCCTTCTCACGATCGTGTGAACTGTGTCCTCGACCCTACGGCCCTAGGGTCCATAGACTGATAGCGTGGGTTAGCCATTTGGGCCTTCAGCCCACGGTTTGTTAGACTGACAGCGTGAGTTAAGTTTGTGTGGATGATGACCTTACTCCTGCAGCCCTCCTGTTGATATACTGGCAGCGGGTATTAATGCCTCGGCCCTCGGGTTCGTTTAGACAGGGGCCTCGGGCCTCTGATCCTCGGGTTGATAACCTGACAGCGTGGGTTAACTCCTCGGGCCTTCGGCTCTCGGGTTCGTGTAGACAGTGGCCTCGGGCCTACGGCTCTCGGGTTGATAGGCTGACATTGTGGGTTGACTCCTCGGGCCTTTGGCCCTCGGGTTCATGTGGGGAGTACTTGATTGATCCGATTGGCTACAGGATATACTGAATGCTCCAAGCTCTGTCTTCTTACAGCTTAGCGTCGACCATAAAACAACATTTCGTCATAAGCCCGATTGGGATTTGGCCCTAACTCGAAGTTCGGTTTCAGCCTTCGTGGTCTTGACGCCTCACCTTTGAGCCTTGGGCCCTCAGGCTCGGTTTGTTTAATTACTGCATATATTAAATGCTTGGCACTATGTCTCGGTCTCGGCCATAAAGCCAGTATTTCATGAAAAATACGACCGGTCATCGGCACTGCTTGGAACTCGCCCTTTGCAGCCTTAACGCCTCGGCTTCGGGCTTTCGGCCCTCAGGCTCGACTTATTTGAATACTGAATAAATATTATATTGAATGCTAGAACGCGTCGGGCTCGGACCACTGTTCTGTTTTCTCATAGTTCGGCCTACGACCTCTTTACTCTGTATCATCATCATCATCATCATCATCAGCCTATGATAGTCCACTGCTGGACGTAGGCCTCTCCTATTAACTATGCATATAGACGCATTAGGAGGTAAATGCCCATAATCGCCACGCTGGGCAAGCGGATTGGCGATCGCAGTAATGTGTCCACTATGATGACGCTGCTGCCCATCAACAATCTTTTATTAAATATTGGTAAGTGACACTTCAATCCCTTAGTCGACTCTTACGACACCCACAGGAGGAGTTGGGGTGGTGACAAATATATTATTACTGCCGTCACCACACGGCTACTCTGTATATTTGACATTTATTTTTATTGTTTCTGTGATTGGGTCGGCCCTCCTGCTGCAAGGCCGAATTACTTGGGCCCCTGGAGTGGGTTTCCGGGCCTTCAACCCTCTGCTGGATCGGCCTTGTTCCTCCTAAAGTTCGCCCTTCGGGCTTGCTGAACTACTCGGGATTTAAACTTTTCGCCCCAGCACACTGCCATCTTAGATTATTTTCCAACTTTTTCCGAATATTACTCTTTTGGGTTCCTCGACTCAAACCCTGGCGATAGGTTTTTGCATACACTGCACTGACGCTTACTGCCACGCATTCAGCAACTGAAGTCCTCCGGTTAACTTAGGGTAATCCATGCTATGATGATGACTTTTATGATGCTCTCAAGCCTCATCTTAATTTTTACCCTCAACTCCTTACTATATTTTGGCGTTATAATTTTGGCGTTTTGAAATACGACTATCATTTTGTTTGCTGAGGGAAACCACATTATTTTACTACCTTTAGAGATATCAAAATTTGAGTAGTATTTGGAAGTTAACCTCAAACGATAGGTACCTAAACCATTTATTTCATTGTGTATTATATTAATTTCTTTGCTACACCGAACACAATACGTTTGTAACTTGGCTGTTAATCTGATATCTTATCACCAAAAGGACCAATTCTAAGAAACCCATTTACCAGACATACCTACATTTGAAAATGTACAACACAGATCACCGAACAGCACGCGTGCGAAGTCGCGGGCACAGCTAGTATAAATATAAGATTGATATGGCTTTGGGCTTGTCTATTAATCACGTCATGCGATTTTGGCCTATTTTAGACCCCCACATCGATTTGTCCGATGACCCCCCCTCCCCTATGGTGATAATTGGTGATTTTTTCTTGACCCCCCCCTCCCCCTATACAGTATGACGTGATTAATGGACAAGCCCTTTCTCTAGGAAGCCATTATCAGAAATAGACGAAATTACAATGCCAACTGGAAAGCATCAGCATTCAAATAAAAAAGCCAAAAGGTAGCATAATCATCAAAACCGTTTCAGCTAGTGAAAAGTTCTGAGGTAACAAACATATGAAAAACATACAGTTGAATTGCGAACCTCCTCCTTTTTTGAAGTCGATTAAAAATAAAATAAAATAAAATGGATACCTAACCGATGGAGAGCTGTAAGACAATGGACACATTCGCGTCTCAAGCTAGACTCTACCCGAGGACGTCCATTGCAAACAGATTACAAACGTAATTGATATTTACATAAACGCTGTTCGATACTTCAGTCCCAACAAAGTGTGGAACATAGCGCTAATGATTGCAATCGCTTTGTAATTGTTAGACTGGCAATTTGTAAGTTATCTTTGTATTTGGAAGTCGGTTGCTTAAGGGACAGGTATTGATTTGGATTAAGATTCGTAGGAGTGGTTGGTTGTGAAGTTGCAAATACAAGGATATATTGAATAACTATAGTTAAAGATACTGTATTTATACTCCTACATGCTTAGCCAAGTTGTCAATCGCTAACGCTTAGTTGCGTATCTTAGTTTTCCCTCTGTGTCAGTCTTTCATATTAGTGCGACGAAGACAGTTAAGTAGATGCCTTTCGTTTACGATTGACGATTAAGCGTTAGCGATGGCAACTTGTCTAAGCGCGCTGATATACAGGTTGTTTAGTAAAAACGTCCCACTTTGCTGCTTCATAAATACGTTTAGACAATTAACTCGTATAAAGGTGCAAGCCACTTTCGTCCTTATGGTTAGCGACAAAGTGAGACGTCTTACTAAAAGGCTCTCAAATATCAGGAGATTCCATATTAAATTTACATACCGTAATTTTCAGTTGCCAGAAAGAAAATGGAGCATTGAATATAGCTTAAATTTTTTTTTTTTATTTTTTTTATTTATTATTTTTTTTTTATTTTTTTTTATGCTATAGGTGGCAAACGAACAGACGAATCGCCTGATGGAAAGCGATTAACGTCGCCCATGGACACCCGCAACACCAGAGGCGTCGCAAATGCGTTGCCGGCCTTTAAGGTGGGAGTACGCTCTTTTCTTCAAGGTTTGAAGGTCGTATCGGTCCGGAAACACCGCTTGTGACAATTCGTTCCAAAGTTTTTGGACTTAAGGTTGAAATATTCGTAGTCGATTGTCAGCCTCCGTAGCCTAGTTGGTAGTGACCCTGCCTACGAAGCTGGAGGTTCCGGGTTCGAATCCCGGCGAGGGCATTTATTTGTTTATTTATTTATCACAAATATTTGTTCCTTGGTCATGGCTGTCTATGTATTTAAGTATCTATATGTATCTATCTATTATATATATCGTCGCCTGGTACCCACATCACAAGCCTTGATTGAGCTTACCGTGGGACTAGGTCGATTTGTGTAAAGATGTCCAAAAATATTTATTTATTATTTATTTTATTTATTCGACTAAATCCGGTAGAAAAGTGTGAAATCTCAGGAGATAGCGATTACTATCGCTGGACAGTTCGTTATTTATGCACGTCAGTCGGCCACCCCCCCCACTATGCAAAGAAAGGCATAAATTATGTAGGGAGAAGAGATCTAATGCATGGAATCTCTGTTGTTTGGGTTAGGACACTTTTTAGTATTGTTCAACTATAAAGACTGGTAAACTATTACTGGTATAATTAGGTACATATATATTGATACTCACATCACAAGCCTAAATTGAGCTTACCGTGGGACTAGGTCGATTTGTGCTAGATGTCCCAAGATATTTATTTATTTAATTAATATTAATCTTTGGGAGAGGCCTATGTTCAGCAGTGGACGTCTTTCGGCTGATATGATGATGATGATGATGATGAATTAATATTAACTGCGTCGAATCTTCAACTGAATTCGGTCTTACTCTTAATAGCCTTATTTTGAAACTATAAGTAATCGAAAGTATTCAATTACGCATCGATATTTCAAACGAAAACGGGTTCCTCAAACGTCACAACTTTAACTTTCGTGGGACATATTAACATATAGTTAACAAAAATAACATGTAGTTAATATAAAATATATTATTGCTACAGTTATTATTGCTACTTGTAGTCATAGATTTGCAAGTGATTAGGTATTCCTTTTTGTCAGTCTTTACATCATCAGCCTATGGTAGGCCTCTCCTATTAACTATGCGTATAGACGCATTAGGAGGTAAATGCCCATAATCGCCACGCTGGGCAAGCGGATACGCGATCGCAGCAATGTGTCCACTATGATGACGCTGCTGCCCATCATCAATCTTTTATCAAATAGTAGTCAGTGACACTTCAATCCCTTAGTTGACTCTTACGACACCCGCAGGAGGAGTTGGGGTGGTGACAAATGTATTCTTACAGCAGTCACCACAGGGCCGACAGTCAGTCTACTTATTATAAGAAGGCACCTTGTGATATCAATCGTAAGAAATGAAATGAATTCCTTTAATGGAACTATATACCTGTACATGGGAATATACTCCATGGAACGCATGAGAAAACACCACGAAAGTTACATACAATGAATAATTTATGAGCTCGAATAGCCATGTTCAAATCACATATTGATCATCTAATCATCTGTCCATGCATTGATTAACATGAGACGAATCACACCCTCTGACCCGATACTTGACAAATGACTTTGAAGAAATTTAAGTCGCATTCAGAGACATTGCTTAAACATGCAAGGGAATCTAAGCTTCACGTATAAAGCTTTAGGTGTGATAGTTCTGTGATGATATGTTGATCGGAAAGGTTCGTAGGGTCACCTGTCGTTGGGTTGAAGATGTTATTTATGTGATATGTTTTTCTTCGCGGTGTTTGTGACTCTGAGCTCTACGTTTCAGTACTAATCTATCGGCCAATGTGTTGGTAGCTCAGTGAGAGTGCGTGGCCGAGCTGCCAATTACTGACGTTGATTGTAGTTTTCTTTTTGTCACTATATTATTAGTGTGAAAAAAGACAGCTGAACCATTTTTTTTTCAAAGTTGTCCCCCCCACTTTATTTGTAAAATAGGTATTTTATATGATTTCTACTCATAATCGTGAGTTCCTTCGTTCCTAATAGGAGAAACATTTTGTCGTATTTACACATATTTTTCGATTTTTCAATTCCGTTACGGCCGTACAAAATGTACGAAAAAATGGTACCTAACGGAATAGAAAAAACGTTGGGACATCTTTTTTTATCTATCTGTATGGAAAGAGCTCGGGATTTTAAGTGGAAATCATATCAGTTCCAAATCCAAAATCAAGTAGGGGGAGACTTTGGAAACAGTGGCTCAGTTAGTTGCTTTTCTTTCAGGTTTTTCTAAATTGAACTTAGCGATGGGCATCTTGGCTACGTACCCAGAAAAGATTGTCCTTGTTATATTTCACAAACTACCGAATTTAGTTTTTAATTTCCGGTCACATTGTGTCGGTAACCCAGTAGGCCTAGCCAACATACGCAGGCCTAGCCAACATAATATATACGCCGCTTACAAAGCGTATGCAATAAGCGAAAAGTCATAAATGTATAAACATGACTGACTCGAACCAAAAATATTTTCCCTTATCGCATAATGAGCTTTACGAATGGCATGACGCCTTGGCCTGCTGATCATTATTATGTATGTGTAAACTCTTCAAATGAGGCTACACCTTCTCAGGCCCATTTGCGGTATTCCGGTCTCATGTAAAGCTACATATATCGACGAAAGGGGATTTTCGGAAAAAAAATCCAGGCCGAAGGAACTATCGTATCTATTCATTTATAATATTAGTCAATACTATGACAATTGAAATTCATAACAATACAACCTCTATTGCGAAACATTTTCTAAAACGCTTAACTAACTTAGCTTAAACGTACAAAGTGACCTTTTCCCATTAACAGCACCGACTGTCGATCAAAAGGGTCACTTTTGTGATTGAGAAATTCAATCAAACACCGTCACCTCTCGCAATGGCTTTTCAATCTTCCCATAGACAAGATAAAAATCCAATACCAGAGACAATTCTCACTTAAAAGGTCCCATATAAAAAAGCCTGTAGCGGGACGATAAAACAACTCGTGTATCATCTATCAATCTAACATGGTACTAACAGCAGGGGACTCTATTTAAAAAGACCTCTTTCCAACTCTTCGACACACGAACACAGTGTCTCTCTGTGTTTAAAACTCTGAATGTTCCATAATGTACTATTGGGGATACTTAGTTGGTTGGAAAACGTGTTTCGACAAATAGAATGAGACGCCTACGACATCCTAACGCAAAAAACAATTACGTTCATGACATCGCGTGGTGGTTTTTGTGGTACAATCTTGATCTGATGTTTCGACATTGAATGACAGTATTAATTTCATTTTCGATTGCATGGCGTAAGTTCACAGGATGACTTCGGTCACGAGGAGGCCGAAAAAATGAAGTAGTCGAGTGTATGTTCTTGACTATCATTATTATAGAAAACAGTGGACATTTGGCTCATCGCATTATGTGTTTATTTCGGTCATCAAAATGTAAAGCGTAATACAAATTACCGTAACACTTTTGTGACTCTGGAAAAAGTGACATTAATAGTAATATTAGAACTGAAATTCCGTTGGAAAATCGGCTACGGTAACTACATTTAGAACTAGACATTTGAGAATACCCGATTTGTGTTTTTAGGCCGGTGTGTAATCAGCCTTAGCTCTACTTAAATGTTTGTGTAGCTAAACCCACCTTGTCTTTGTATACCTAGTTATTATTTTTATTTTAAACGACAATGTTCTCATAAATCCAGTTAATTCATATCCAGAAATGTACCTACATGTAATTAGCAATGCTCGGCAGGGGTGAGCTGTTTTCATACTAAATGACATGTATCACGTGACATCATTATGACATGTATCACGTGACATTTAGTATAAAAACAGCTCACCCCGCCGAGCATTGGTACCTAATTAGAAAAGTATTATTCAATATAATAGATTTATCAAAGTGTGTAAATTTATTTATTAATTAAACTTTTGCTTGCGTTTCTTGGTTCATTGATGTAACTTTGTTAAACTGCATCATAAAACGATTTACAATTTTAATTTCTTTCGAAGGGTCTTTAATAGTGCTCACACACTCAATAAACGTGTAATTAAATGAAAACTCGTAAGCATAGCCGCAGGCGTAACCTATAGCGTATGACGTGATCAATTCAAAAAATGCAGATCATGGTCCAATCCGGCGACATCGTCGTATCGATCTTCAATCAATCGATACGAGGATCGATTTTTTTAGATAGAGTCACGTCCGACTCGGCTTGTTTCTAATTATTTCAGATATGTCAAAGTTAAACGGTTCACTTGTAAGATACAAGAGTTCGCGGAAAAATTTTAATAAATGAAAAACGGAAAATTAGCTTTATGAACATTGTAATTTTAATACGTTTGAACTTTTACAGCTAACATGTCTTCAAAATAAGCTAAAAGCTCCAAAAGTGCATATTCTTCTTCTTTGCGCTTGAATTTGCTGCAAATAAATTAGGGGTTTGCTGTATTAATCTAACCATAAATTATAAAAACATACTCGTAAATAAAATGCGAGCTAGTATTAAATTTGTTGCGGCTAAATTATGCGTATGTTTCCCTATATTCATTTAACACACTTTTCAAAAGAGATTTCTTTGTATCGCTAACCCTCAGTTGAGAAAGAAACGCAAATGTTTTCGTCACACAAATACAAAAAAACTCAAAAAAGTGAAAACTGCGCTACGCTACTGAAACGTATTCAGTAGCCGTACTATATATATATAAGTTTGCCAGTACCGGTTATTTTAGAGTACAGTGTCTCTATCATGAGCTGTAGCCGCGTTATTAACGCGCACATAATTTCTATCCATTCCGCTCGTACTCACGTATTAGTGCGAGCGAGCTAGATACTTAGAACTTAAGCCCGCGTTAATAAGTGTCTCCCTAAATCGAATTGGCTTAAGCCAGCCGAAAAACACTTTATGTCGACGGCATAAGAGTGAAAAAGATGTCAATCGGCAAGGATCGGTACGCTTCGGCTTGGCCGACGCGGCTTCGGATTTTTCATAGCTCATAGTACGGCTACTGTGCACTGGTATAATCGCTATCGTTTACAACTTATGCCTTGCCCGGCGCCGGCGACCGTGTCACAACATCAGGCAGTTCCCACAACTTACATAATTCAAGCGCCAACAAAATTGACATATCTAAGAGATTGAATTTGTAAACGAATAATGAAATTGCTCTCGGTGCTTAATCATAGGCTCTAAAATACGCGACCTCAGACAAGGTTACTCGTCAAATTTGAAACAAAAACCTACGGAGAAGCACCATTTTACAGAAAACCAGCGCTACAGATACTTAGTACTTCCGGCATAACTAAATATCATAAAATAAATAAATATCTTGGGGACATTTTATACAAATCGACCTAATCCCACGCTCGTAAACTCAATTAAGGCTTGTGATGTGGGTACCAGGCGACGATATATATAATAGATAGATACGTATAGATACTTAGATACATACACAGCCATGAGTGCCATGACCAAGGAACAAACATTTGTGACAAATAAATACACAAAGAATGCCCTCGCCGGGATTCGAACCCGGAACCTCCAGCTTCGTAGGCAGGGTCACTACCAACTAGGCTACAGAGGCTGACAAGCAAAATTGACATATCTAAGAGATTGAAATTGACAATGAATAATTAAATTGCTCACGGTGCTTAATAATAGGGTACTTATTCCCTAAAATACGCACCTCTCAAACAAGGTTACTCCTTAAATTTGAAACAGAAACCTACGGAGAAGCACCATTTTACAGAAAACGAGAGCTATACATAGTACTTCCGCTATAACTATCAAAAAACTAAAAGGCATAAGGCATAGGCTATATAGGCATGCTATTTCTTTCTTTCTTTCCTGGTTCTAGCAAGTGAAAGGGCTGCAATGTATTCATATCAATTTTCATTCTCCTGTCATTTTAACCAGTAAATAGAAAACCCTACCCTAGAAAAACCTAACCCTAAATAATTTCACATACGACCTTTATAATTACAGACATCCATTAGCTATGGTACTTATCCACTTACTAATACTAACGTTATGCACAAAGATAATATTTAGACGAACGAATGGAAGTTCGTGTCAGATACAAATCGACTTGTCCACCTGTCAATGTGGAACCGATTTGGTAACCGATTTGACTTTTGCATATCTGTGCAATATTGAAAATTGAAATAAAAACACGTTTGGAATTACTGTGTCGGTGACACTGATACGAAAATAACTTTTGAGATTTAAGTGTCGTTGACATTAATACGGAAATAACTATCGAGGCTCGTTTTCTAACGAATGATATCAAAGTATGAATCTGTTATTAGGAAAATTTAAAACACCACTGGAAAATTAATTGTGTTTACAAATAAATGTACCTCAAGCGTACTGAGTAATAAAATGTAAACTAAGATCAATGTTTCTAATGTGCAAAAAAAAATTGATTGTTTAGCTGAACGTCTTTAGTGTGTGTACATTGTACATCTGTAAGTGATTGTCAGACTTGACAAGTAAAGAACCAAAATAATATATGTACATTTGTTGTACGTATTAGTGTTGACTTTCGTTGGTGAACCTAATAATAAATAAAACATTTTTCTTCATGACATCATTACATTTATGAAATGATCAAATTCTGATTTTCAGTCTTACACTAGCTAACTGACCCCTCACGAGGAAATATTGGTTCTTTAATTAAATTAATGTATTTACCTATTACATTTTTGGTCATAGGATTCGAAAACCATGTGGACCTACAGCGAAGCGTACCGATAAACAGTAAACTCAATACTAGCTCCTGGTTAGACTAGATTAAAATATAATGTATACAAAATAAATAAAAATGTTTGTATATATCTCTCCTGCCAATTTGTAAATAAAACAATTTAAAATAGATTTCACTTAATGGCTAATGATGATTTGCTATATAATTCAAATCGTCTAAAAA
Organism: Thaumatotibia leucotreta; assembly: GCA_025490895.1. Classification (NCBI taxonomy): domain Eukaryota; kingdom Metazoa; phylum Arthropoda; class Insecta; order Lepidoptera; family Tortricidae; genus Thaumatotibia; species Thaumatotibia leucotreta. Next base: position 70,451 of record JALPQI010006164.1, read on the forward strand.
CAACGCTCTCCGCTTTTGAAGAAACTAAATTCTCACGAATTCCATAAATAATCAAATCAAAGAATACCCAAAATGTCACAAAAGCGGTAGCTTATGTGTTAATTTAAGTCATTTTGTAATGCGAAGATCTTAGACGCCGTCTCTTACAAGTCTGATATTAACGAATTTGTCACGGGTACCAGTCCAAGGCAGGTGGACATTTGACCAACATAAAACTCGTCACCCAAATAAATAAAATAAGTTTTTATCCCCTCATCATAAGAGCTGTTTCCCTTAATATAAATAGCAAGTGTAACCTGGTTAGCATAGGACACATGTCACTGGTGTGTTAGACGAATGTTGTGATGGATAGCGGTAGAAATCGATCGTTTATTACAACTAATTTGGGCGATAAAAGATTTAAAACTGGTATAGACTTTCACTGATAGGTGTCATGGGAATATAGCGATGTTTATTTTATGTGAACTGGGTAATAATCGTATACAACTTAATAAAGATGTTTTAACGAACTGAATAAGTACTTGCTAAAGCAATACCTAATTACTTATTGCCGGTTTGTTAATCTACATGCTCGTGGCATACATTCTGACTAAATACGTTTAATAAAACTGTGATTGTATTCACAAGGATCAGGCCACTAGCAGTCCTTTAAGTAAATGGATTAGATGTCACAAAATTTATAGTTCCTCAAAAACGTGCAAATACCCTGAAGTTGCAGATGAAAAATAAAAATAAAATCCCATTTTTATTAATAAATTTATGTCGGAAACTTCCACCAAAGATATGGTGGCACAATTTGTCGTTTAAAAACAAAATGTTTACATTTTGTAACGTCAAATTAGGACACCACCTCTTGGCATTAAATCACCTAAAAATATCATTAAAACTAAATGTCACTGGGTACCTAATATGCTAATTGAACCAGATAAAAATGGCCTCTGTAGAAATATATCTACTATTTTCATTGTACTAAGAGATACAATTATCGAGGACGTTCTTATGAAAAAAATCATCAGCGTGGAAAGATAATTGTTAAAGATTTTGGTTTAAACAATATGGACTGATGCCATTTGTAGCAATCTTCGGAGGAGACCTATGTCCTAGGACTTTCGATGGATATAATGTTGACGGTTTTTTTAATCAAGTTCCAGATGCAACTCTGACTGAAGTCACATTTTGGAACAGAGAAGTGGGTGTCGGGCCTACGATAAACCATTAACTATAAAAAATGTCAAGTCGCGTCGTAGGTACGAAAATCGGCGGATCGAATTGATGATTCGATTAATTAATAAGTGCATGACGCCATTTTGGAGTTCCATATTTCTGTTTGGAATTAATGGTAAGCTTTTGAAATTATTAATTTAATGATTGAGATACTATTCTGCAATTGCATGCGATAAGCGATAATTTTATAATAAATAGATTATAATGACAAATTATAATGACGAAAAAATCATGGAAATGGTCACGTGACTTTTCGTTTGAATCTGTCGTGGGTACGCGATGGCATAATGACACCTTGGCTAGGAATACTGGCTTCTATTGTCAAGGAGATAGAGTATCTACATGTTCAGATATTTTTGAGCACTATTGCAGCTTCGATATACCTATCTTAGCGAACTGTATTTACATAAGGTGTGCACTTATCTAATTTTGGATACCTATAGGTATAAGAGAAAGCTAATGGACGTTATTGTGAGTTTTTACAATTACCCGAGTGCTTTATTCACGGAAGAAGATTTGAAGTGAGGACATAATGTATCTTTCATAAAAAAAAACGTAATAGTGCATGGCGCCACTTTAAAACAATAGCGTTCGCGACGGTACCGACATTGAGAATTGCGAAACAAACATTTGATTGATATCGGCCATTTTAGCTACATCACAGTTTCAAAACTGAGCCTCGGCCATTAGCAAAATATTTCTAAACAGCTTTACCAAAATAAACAAAGCCCTCTTGCCTTGGTACTTCAAGCAAACCGGGTGTATAGTTAAATTGGTTCTCTCTATGAATCATAGTGCTACGCTCATTGTCTCTGGTCGTTTGTTCGGATGCGTCTCATAATTGAACTTTCAAGAATCGTATTCATTTTCGATCATTCCAACATTTTCAACCTTACTGAATTGGAATTGAAATCACATCCACAAAAAATATTTTCGGAGATACGATGTTATGAAAGATACAAATCAGTTTGCATTTTCGTAACATTGTTAAAGCAATACAAAGTTATGTTTGCAGTTGGAAATAGTGCTTGAAAACCTAGACAGGTGAATTTAGTATCGGATGAGGTAAGTTTCGTATTTATCGACGGATAAGATAAGTTTGCGGTGGTGTGGAATATTGTTTGCCATAAGATTTAATGGTAAAGTGTTGATTGGGCGAGAAGTGCACTAGTTTTTAGTTTGGGCGTTGAGAAAAGTATGGGTTGACCTATATAATGAAGCTTTCATCACTGTTGATACTTCTAGTTGAGTCATAGGTGAAAACTAAGGGCTAGTGCTGTTATGAAAACATCACATAAAATGGTTAAAGCATTAATTTTTTTTAAGTGATTTGGTAGGACGAAAAAATGTGATGTTATCTGGGCAAAGGGCACTGTCGATGGCGCTTACGTCTCGCGGCGTTGCATTTGCATACGAACTTAGATTTAGGTAAATTCTAAAAAAATACATACAAGTCACTTACATGAAACAGCATTATAGTAAAATAATAATTTTAAAACGGTAGAAACTCAAAATCGTTTGATAGGAGCACATTTTTTAACGATTCACGATGTACGATTCATTTTAAGGTGGGTAGTGGTTACAAATGTAGTGTGATAACTTTATTTTAAATTCGTTGAATGAGTTTGCCTCTCTCAAAGCAGATGGCAATATATCGATACCTTTGGGTTCAATTGTCGTAAAGGACATTTTGGCGAAAATGAGTTATGTATAC